>CANUEY010055633.1:0-11861 GCA_948099555.1 Croton setiger | reverse complement strand
TTTTTTTCCTATGAGTTTGTCTTCTATCTGCAGAATTATAGTGCAGTAATTTGTGTTCTGTTTTACTTATTATTAGCAGGTCCTCTACTTGCTGTATTTCCAACATGAGATGTAAGTTCTTTTCTTCTATTTGCTTTTATTATTTTCCATTTTCATATGTTCCTTTATTTCTTCTTCATTGTCGAATGTCGAGGAGAGGCTGAAAGTGTTGTTTCGGTACAAGCCAGGGCGTTCCTTGTTGATATCATTGAGGGAGAAGCAGAGATGCACTGGATGAGATGTTGTAGAACTGCTCTTCTTACATCTTCCAAGTTTTGTGGTTTGCTTAGATGTAATGGTACATGATGATTTGGAGTTGGATAAATCTTCTCCTCTGTTTGTGTTTGATTTTTGGAATTTGTGTTTGAATCAATTTTTTAATGTTTGCTCTTTAAACTGATTTTAATGCAATAGTAGATAAGTTGGATGTAATTTTTGTTTTTGGATGAAGAGACAACCAGTTTGATGACTGCTCGCTGTGCTTCTTCCCTGCTTGATTATGTTTTCTTGTTGAAGATCGTGTTTTTATTTTTTTTTTTATTTTTTATGTTAATTGCACTAGTAAGATTAATCTAAATGGTCTAAGGAAGATGATGATTAAGTTTGAAAATGGTCATTCAGTTTTAATTTTTTTCTGTTTAATCATGTTAAAAAGACCGTCATTTGATGGTACAACACTTTAATAATATTCAATCAATCCCGTTAACGTGTCTGTCGTTTGGTTATATATTACGTTTTATCAGTCCTGTTAAATAAGAGATTCGTGTTTTTCATGCACAAAATATAGAGACTTTATAATATTATTAGTAGAATGAAAGGTCTTAAATCAAAATATTATATAGTACCGAGGCCAAAAATGATTTTGACTCGGCTGAGTTAAAGTGCCGGAAATGGATTATTTTATTTAATTTTTATATTTCAAAAAAAATGAAAAAATGCTAAAAAATCAATGATCTTCTTTATGCCCAATGGGAGAATTTTTTTTGATATCCACACTGAGAGACAGTTTGATCCTTGTGAGTAAAAATATGGGTAATGGGATGAGCATATAGTTATCTTGTACTATCGTCTACGGGGGCAGATAATTAGTGGTTGATAATCATAACTCATAAAAATCCGTTGCATAAACTATAAGAAATTTAAAAAATATATATGTATATAAATATGCCTTTGTATATTTTTTCTTATTAGACAATTTATGTTATTATTAGAATATTTAAAATTATATTATGTATTTTGTTTTTGAAAATTATTATGTGATACTTTAGAATTTTATATTAAATAATATGTAAAATTAAACTGTTGGAAGCAAAATAAATCGATTTTTTAAATTTCAGGGAGCAAAATAGTGTCTTACAAAGTTTAGGGAGCCATTAATTTTTTTTTTCCCTAAAGTACAAAATGGTGTTTACTCCTTGCCACGATGCCGTGCATGTATTACACACACATTTCAGTCTAAGGATGTGTGGCAAAGGAGCAAAACATATCGATTTTTGAAAATTTAGAGCAAAATAATTTTTTTGCAAAATTCAGGGAGCTAACTGGTTTTTTCGTGAAAGTTCATGGAGCAAACTATGAATTGTTCCAAAAAGAAAAAATAAAAACTTGAATTGCTCTTCTTGGTTAGCTGGAAAATTAAAAAAAGGGAACTGTTTGTTCGATTGAACCTCGCAATGGCAAAGAAGTTTGACACACATCTGCTTTGATCGAATTAACATGGTTGTCTTGTAGCAAATCGGTCTAGATGTGGTTCCCAACGTGAAAGTTGGCGCTGATCGGAAGAAGTGCGAATTTGGTTAGGTGATTGGAAACACGAACATTGTACTTAAATAATGACGTGAACTTTTTTTTTTTTTTTGGTAAGGTTAGTAGTCCCGATTTGGGACCATTGAGACAACCAATTTTTATATTTTATTTTTCAAATTACATGGTAAATAGTTTATACCAAGTCTGTGATTAATTTTAAATCCTGTGGATTTTGATTATATATTATAAATTTTAATGCAAATTCCAATGCTTTAATTATTTAATATTTAATTTATAATGTAAAGTTAAATTATAGATGTTTAAATCCACTTAAATTGATATTGAAATTGAATACTGACAATTATCATTTGATTTGAAAAAAAATTGAAAAAAAATTCTAAAATTTCGATTTGATAATTACCATTTTTTTTTTTAACTTGAATAATTGAATTTTTGGCACTTGAAGTAGTAACTTACGTACGGTGGAGATGAGTAGTCCACATGGACGCCAGGTTTCTTAAGTAATAATCTGAGCTTTCTTTTTTTTTTTTTTCAATTAAACGGTCCTCAAAGATTAAAATTTATTTCAATTATGGGCTTTAATTTGAAATCAGAGTTCAAAGTGTTTCAGCATTAAAGTTCATTTTGGGGTGCTATTGAAAATTGGCTCAAAGTCGGAGTGATGCAGTGGGTTTTGGCAAATTCAGCAGAGAAGAGACAACTAATTTTCATTGAAAGGCTTGAATTTGTAGGTAGAACACTTGCCTACGGGGAAGGAAGAATCATAAGAAGGGTAATATCCTTTCTTATTTACATATCCAGGATATTCTGATAAATAGAACCTTTCTTCTTCCACCAAATGTAACCCAACTTCCTCACCCAAATTCACTATCTCCCAATTACTAAAAGGAGGAGTAGTTTTATGAGTCACATGCACTTCACCATTCTTCGACAACATGTATCTTGCACTTTTGAAGAACCCCTTCACTACATTCTTATGAAGCTCAATTTGGAGCCAATTACGTTCAGACAAAATTAGAGTCGCATAATGAGGAAAATTAAAGACTACCTTGTCAAAAAATTTGTCTTTCAAAAGAGGATGTTGTCCCATTAAATGAGCATCCACCTCATGAATGATTGTGCATCCTAGCTTTTGTAGCTCTTCCAAATTCTCTTTAGCTTTCGAATACTTTGCCATAAGCTTAGCTTCATTTTGCAAGAACAAAATCATAATAAAATTTTCAATTTATTAGCATGAAAATGAAGAAGGGAAAAAGAAGATGCACCTTTGGAGTCCAACGAAGTTGCAGTAATGTTTGTGGCTGATCCAAAGGCTTTAGCCAAGCAAACAGCAAAAGAAAAGTCTCCTTCACCAACGAGAAGTAATTTCTGAAAACTACTATAGTGCTTTATCCATTTTTCTTCCTCAACAACACCTGCATTATTACCCATTTTGAGCTTTTGGGTTTTTCTGATCTTGAAAATAGCTATTGCTATACACCCAAAAGCACTTTGTTAGGACACTTTAGCTCTTCCAGTAGTGCTTAGATTTAGCTTCTTCTTCTTCTTATATAGTAAGTGATCGGATTAAAAAAATGAGGATAAATTGAAATAAATTATTCCTGTGATGTGAAAGGTCAATGATTTTATTTTAAGTTCCAGATTCCAAAGAATTTGTATTAAATTTAAACGTCTCTTTAGTTTTCTTTTCTGCCGCTTCAGTAAACAATACGACGTAGTACTTTATATTCCCAATTTATCCAATTTAAAAATAACAAATAAAGAATAAGGGTCTTTAAAAATCTCTAAATCAGTTTATATATAAAGAGTAGCGTTATGCTGGAGCAATAAATCTATCAATATAATGTACTGACTTTTTTTGCCATTTGCATTAATTAATTTACTCTCTTCAATCCTCCTTCCCTGTGTCCTCCCTGTAACATATGTTTCCAATAAACACATAAATCTCAAGTTATTATCACCCCTCAATTGTAGTTCATCAGTTATCATTCTAACTATGTTTGAATCAAAATAATTGTTTTGATTCGGAGAAAGATCGGAATTTTCATGCATTTCTTTTTTCCGACCTCTCCCCATTGAAACTACCTAAAGCGCCGGAATGGTTGGATACTTGAATCTCCGGCTTCAAATGAATTTGTGATATATCTCCATGGATAAAGTTGAAACTTGTAGTGAGCAAATGGAATTTTCATATAATAAAGGGCTCAAAGGGGACAAGGAATATTGTTTACCATTAATTCTCTTAAAGTTAATTACATAATTTTATTAAACTTAAAATTTAAATTTTTGAAAAATGAAACATGACAAACAATTTTTTTTTACATAACAAAATTTGATTTTTTTTTTTTTAAAATTACCTTATGAACATATGAAAAATTATTATTTTTAGCTTATATTTTTGTTTTATTTTATTTCGTTTTTAAAGGTATTTGATGGAGCTATTTCAAATGAAGATGACGCAATAAAATAAGAATTGATTGGGATTTGAGTAAATATAACACAATTCGCTTAATATGTAAATCCAATTTCATTTTTAAAAGTTATTATATGTTGTTGATAAAAAATTAATGTAATTATGTATTTTTTTTCTTTTTTAATAAAAATAAAATTATGTAATAGAGATTTTTTAATTCTATTTATTATATTGTTGAATTTTTAACTGGATAATCGTGATTTTTCAATTGAATGTATTTATATGCGAAATATAAGTTTATTAATATTCATAAGTTAGGTTTGTTGGAAATTTTAGGGAAGCCTTCCAACCAAAAGATGGAAAAACATAGCATCTAAATACCTTTAAAAATAGAGGTTAGTGTCATATTTTCAAACATCAAAAATATTAAATAAAATTTCACTAAAAAATGTGACAAAATTATTGTTAAAAAATATTACTACAATGTAATAAAGGAATTTCGAATCCATATGTTAAAAATTTGGCGGTATCCAACTCATAATTTAGTGCATATATTTTAAATCCAATATAATTTTAACACACTTTTTTCATTTATTATTGATATTTCATTTAATGCTACAAACGGATACAACATAAGTTACATATAAAAAAATTAATTTAGCGATAACTTACTCGGTTGATAAGACATAATTTACCTAATTGAGACAGATTGAATTTGGAAAATACATATCAAATTAAAAATTTCATAATTTTATGTTTCTTTAACAAAATCCTGCATATCATGAACAAATTGATCAATATAACCACTCATTAAGCCTTGATTTACTATAGTCTCTCTCCACTTTCTGTGATTATCCTTAATCATTAAGCCTACTTCATTTTCTTTATCCATAACACACATAATAGCTTTACTCAAATTTTCTTTTGAAAACCATCCATTTTCATCTCTTGCAACTTCTATTGCCACTTTCAACTCTTCAGCCATAAATCTTGTGTTCAAAATTTGGTCTGCTAAATTAGGCACTAATACTAGTTGACAATTGCTCATCAAACCTTCCCACATTGAACCAAACCCACAATGATTTACAAAACATCCTACTGATGGATGATCTAAAATCATTAGCTGTTGTACCCATTCACCACATACTATTCCTCTCCCTTCTATCCTTTTCGCCAAACCTTCTGGTAACGCTTCTTCCACCGTGGATACTCCGGCAGGTGGTTTTAATGCTACAAAGAAAGGTAAACCTGTAATTTCAAGCCCTAAAACCAGTTCTTGAAATTGCTTCACTTGTAATATTATTTGACTTCCAAATGCACAAAAAATAACTGAACTTTTTTCAAACCCATTTAACCATTTGTCCCATCGTTCTTCTAATGGTATTTTAGAAGGTTCCGGTAAGACTGGTCCGGTTAAAAAAACCGGCCTTTCGAATTGCTTAGCAATAAAATCACAAAATTTCCCTTCTGTTTCTTGACATGATCTAAAAGCTAAAGCATCACTGTCTTTCATTGCATTAGTAACTCTTTCATAAAACGTTATACCTTCCCCGAAAGGCATCGATACAAATAACAAAGATCGGAGTTCATGCCTCCGGAGAACAACTGTGGATGATGGATAACCAGAAGGTAGCACCGCCAGTTCATCCTCCGTGATGGGTTTCTCTAAAGTCACTTGCCGTTTAGGATCCAACACTATAGAAATAGATGCGGCGGAGACGACAGTGTAATTTATAGCCTTAATGCCAATACGTTTGGTTATTTCCGGTATCCAATGAGCAACATCAAAAATAACCAAATTAGGTTTCGTTTCATGTATAATCTTTTCAACCTGGTCGCGAGTTCGGTCCAAGGCTATGATTAGAAGATGAGATAAATTGATAGGGATATCGGAGGCGGTCTCTGCGCCGGCAGGGAGGCCGTCGACAGGAGGAACGGTGATAGAATGAAATGTAATAAGATCAGGGTAAAGATTGAAATGTTGTAATTGTTGTATTGCTTTGTTAGGTAGCAAAAAAGAGGTATAGCAACCTTTTTGTGCTAGGCTATTAGAAAGATGGAGAAATGGAGTAATGTGACCAATAGCAAACCATGGGAACATGACTATACGGAAATTGGAGGAGTTAGGTTTAGACATTGTTGGTTATTGAAAAGAGATGAAACTTTGATTTGGGTTTTGCTTTATTTAGAGAAAGAGAGTGATTCAGATTTATAATGAAGTGGAGTTGGAGAAGAAGGTGGCATGAAATCTTAATGCTAGAGTACCGACATTCCTGCAATATCTTTTGACTTAATTTATTTTAAAGAATCCGATTCATATAAAAATTTATGCAATAATAATTTTCTCTTTCTAAAAAAAAAAAGAAAGATGAGTATTTGCTTAGTAAGTCACTCTATCACTTTGTTGTATAATAAATGTGTTTTGTTTTTCATTTTTGTTTTATTGTGAAAAGCATGCTAGTAATCTTGTTTATCTTTATTGAGTTACCATATCAAAATAGTGAATCACATACTGTCAAATTTAAATTTTCTATAGTGTAAATATTATATATATAATAATTTTAATATTTCTGCATTTATTGTTTTGAGACATTTTAAACAAGTTGGTTGCCTAAATTCAATGTTGGAAATGTGCGATATATAATTTATAATAAATTTAATGTTTATGCATTTATTGATCTGCGATATTTTAAACAAGTTGATTGCGGTGGAAATATTTTATATATAATTTACAATAATTTTAGTGTTTATGCATTTATTGATTTGAGATATTTGAAACAATTGAGTGGTGCAAGTATTTTATATATAATTTACAATAATTTTAATGTTTATGCATTTATTGATTTGAGATATTTTAAACAAGTATGTGTAGGAGATTTGTTAGGAGTATTGTACTGGCGAAAAGACAAATCATTAAAATATAGAGCCGTACAACTAATTCTGTTATGGCAAGACAAAAGTAAAGTTTATCAACAGATTCTACTAGAGGAAACCATTTTCAACTTTAAACCAAAATCACTCTTAATTCTTTATTCATTAACCAATTTCACCCTAATTGAAAATTTTAGTGCTTTAATTAATATATTCAGAAAGTATATGATCTATAATGAAACTAATTTAAAGCACAGAATCAATTGAATTAATTTCTTAAATGTTAAGGACTCTTTTGTAATTATTCCCAACTCCCAACTCCTCATCTTCCACACCTGGACGAAGCCACCGCCGGCACTCCACCTCTGCTGGAAACTGGCACAACACCTTTATTAAGCAAATATAGCACAATACAAACAATAAAAAAACAAAAACAAAAAAAAAAAAATAAGGAGAAGCATACCTGTTATAAAGATGAAAAATTATCTGGTTTAAAACCATATTTTTCAACATGGATCCGCGGGTCGTGGTCTTGGACTGGATCGTAAAAAAAATTTAAATATGATTTATAGGCATTTAGCATATACACATTTCAAATATTCATTTAGTTAAATAGCATAAAAGTAGCTAAACTAGCAAAGTAGTACTCTTTTTTAAGTACCACTGAAAAATCGATTTGTAGTTCATGAGAACATTTCTAGCTACAATGTCTATCTCCAATTTAGTTGACACAAGCAAAAGCAGAATTTTTGTTAAAAAAAAAAAATTTCAATGCTCATGTGTGACACCTTAAACCTTAACCTACGTCATCACATGCAGTTTGTGCATTTTCAATTAAAAATTATTATAGTTTGATATGATATATGACATGAACATGATTTGGAAATGGTATGAATTAGTGATGTTAAACAAAATATGTTTTAAGTTCGTTTATCGTCGAAAGACATAAACAGAGCTAATTAATGTTTTTGGCTCGCGCGACCGAAAAATGTCGGAAATGCGCAATATTTTAAAGTAAATGATTTGGATATGTTTTGAATATGATAATATATGATTAGAATGAGAATTACAAGCTATGTTATAGGCTCATTTGCCGTCGAAAGACACAAAAAGCGCTAATTAGGGTTTTCGTACCCGCGCGATCGGAAAATGCTGAAATCGCGTAAAATATGAACCAAATGATTTTGATATGATTTTATATGTTTATGAATGTGATTTAAAGAGTTTTGAGACCAAGATTTTATGACGATGTTGTACGGTTTTGGTTCCGTGAAAATCGTCGAGGTTTGGAGTCGGTTTAGGGCACTGATCGAACCACGACAAATTTTCGGATTCCGATTTTTATGAAATTTCATACACGTGTTATAATATTTATTTGGACACCTAAAATGAATTTTAAGCTGTTGCTGGACACATTTGGTGGATGAATTTGAGAAAAATTGAAAGAAATGGAAAGTGAATAATAGAAACTTATGTATTAAGCTTTTAAAAGGAAAAATTGGTATGTAATGAAAAGAGGAGCTGCTGCTATAAAATTGTGATTGCTGGTTTATTTGGTGACAGAATGAAGAGGTGAAGAGCTGGGTTTCGGTCTGGAGTGAAGGGAAGAGAGAGAGAGAACCGTGAGAGAAAGGAAAAGAGAGAGAAAGAAAAGAAAAGAAAGAAAGAGAAGAAATTTTTATACAAAAACCCTTCATTCAATCTATTTGTTAAGCTTTTGGGATGTTTATTAGGTGATTAGAAGTGTTAGATAGGGAAGAGAGAGGCTGGTTTGTGAGGGAGAAAGAGAAAACGAAAATTTGGTTTTATTTCTCGGTTTTACACAGTTTCAGGGTGCCTACTTTGAGGCTTTGTATCTTTAATTTGAGAGTGCATGGGAGAGTTTTGCTTTGATAGAATGATAGAGGGCATGTAGGAGAAGAGATTGGTAGTCTTAGTTCACCGGAATACCACCGGAGGTGGCCGTAACGACCGTCAGAAGTTGGGAAAAAAATAGGCAGTTTCTAGTTTTAGGTGAAAAACAGAGTGAGGAGCCAACTTTGAGTGATTATATCTTTCAATCTAGAGAGTTTCTGGGAATTTGGCTCCGATGGTTAGCTAGAGGGTATGTAAAGGAATAGAACGGTGGTCGTAGCTGGCCGGAAAGCCGCCGGAGGTGGACGTATGGTCGCCTGGAAGTTGGCTTGAGAAATTGAGTTTTGGGCTGGAATAGAATAGGCTGGAGGTTAGGGACGATCAAACGCACGAGGGTTCTGCGTTTTGACCCCAGGATACGCGCCTTAAACAACAGCAAGTGGCTGCGTTTTGTGTAGAAGGCTTTTAATCAAAACGGCACAGGCAGCCGCGTTTTGAGGCGTTGTGCGCGCCTAGCACCCAATTTTCGGTATAATTCTGTTTTGGCCCCTGAACTTTATTTCTGTTTACATTTTAGCCCTTCTGGGTAATTTTGCAAATATTTTTAATTACAGATTGGCCCCTGAACTTTTAAATGTTTATATTTTTGACCCAGAGACTTTTATAAATTATGTTTTAGCCCTTCCGGCTTAATTTCGACGTCCTGAATCCATTTTTGACGTCATAAATTTATTTTGAGATATTTTGGAGCCGAAAATTAAAGATTAAATATTTTGTTAAAGAATTTAATTACAGATTTGTTTTTAATTATTTATTTGGTTTATTTACTTATAATTTTGGTTTTAATAATTATAATTATTATATGATAAATAGAGATTGTTAATTATTTTTAATATGTTATTAAATGATTTTAAAGTAAAAATTTTCAGAGATTGAATTTTAAATCATAGAAAATTATACGGATTGAATTTAATACTCAATTAAATCAGAGAAATTAAATATTTAATCATGCATCATAGCACACATAGATGACTTATTTGATTAATTGAATATCGTTGCTATACTATGCATTATAGGAGCGTCAAGTCCTCGAGCAGGGCGGGGCGAATTACCCGAGACCCAATCGAGCTCATAGCAGTACGGTAAGTGTTAAACCCACTTACTTACATGTGTAAAAAATGACTTTGTAAGATTGTCAAATATGTTATATTGAACTGGTTGGACCGGTATTGGAGCCCGGTCATCTGTGATATATGGAAATGAAATTATATGATATTTATTTAATTGTTTGGATGGGTAATGAAGCCCGGTCATTTGTGATATATGAAAATGAGATGTTATAGTATTATTGAGTTGTCTGGACCGGTACTGAAGCCCGGTCACTTAGAGATATTTGATATATGAATTGTGATGTTTGTGGTTCCTGAGTCGATCCTGAAATCCGACCAGTTGAGTTATTTGATAAGGAACCCGAGGGCCACCCGAGTTCACAGCAGTGAGGTAAGTGCTAAAACCACTTACTTATATGTGATTGATATGAACTTTATGACATTGCCAAATATGTTAAATTGAGTTATTTAGACTGGAACCGAAGTCTGGTCATCTATGAGGTATGAAACTGCTGTTATATGTTTTGAATATATTGTTTGGACCGGTACTGAAGGCCAGTCAATTGGATACATGTGATATATGAATTGCTACGTTTGTGGTTCCTGAGTTAGTATTGAAATCCGACCAGTTGAGTTAATTGATTTGGTTTATATGATATATACATGTGACAGTTAACCGGTAATGAAACCCGGTCATATGATTATATGAAGCATGACGATATGACAAGTATGATTTACAAGTACATATTCACAGAACTTAATTATGGCTGTTGTGATTATCATAGCCAGTGTTTGCAGATTTCACGTGTTAGAAACTACGGTTTCCTCTATGATTTGACAGACAGACCTACTGGTCCTATATGTTATAGAAAGACCTACGGGTCCTATACGATGAAGAATGATCTGGTGTATATTGCATAATAAAGGTTGATCCACGGATCCCTTTTTGACCGACGATATATTCCGGTATTACAGGTTTGCTGGCCAGCTATGATTATTGATATGCCGTGAAATTCCCAGGGCAACACTTGGTCGATAAATCACAACTAAAGAAAAAGGAAAGACATGTCATTATGCATCTTATGATATTGCTATGTTATGAAATGATGAATATGATCTGGAATCATGTTGGTTTGATAAGTTATGATTAACCGAATTACATGTCTGGTTTATATGCTATGTTTACATTTGTATATGATCATGTGTTGACTAATATGGATATGTAAAGTAACACAGGTTATAGTATCTGTGATTATTTGGATAAGAGGAGTCCTAAGAGATAAATTCCTTTGACAAGTTCTGTTTAATATTTTGCAATTATTTTTTATTAATTTTTTTATATTATATAGTTTGCACTTACTGAGTTCGCAACTCAATAAATTGCCTTTACATGATTCCAGGTTTTTTTGGGGCAACTGAGAGCGTTGGTTCCGTCGTCATTCATCTGGGTTGGTCAGCTGAAGCTTAGGACCTCTCTCTCTCTCTCTCTCTCTTATTTCATTAATAGAACTATCTTATCATGTAGATTTTTAGTTATATGATTTGTAATCTATTAATATCCATGATGAAAAGAATATATGATATAGTAAATAACAAATGGCATATCATGTGCATGGTGAACGTCATTGCATTCCATGTAGAGTTATTATATGCTAAAAGTGCTTAAATGTCTGTGTTGCTTATATATTAGATCTCTGTGGAGATTTATAGTATAGACATCCTTTGTGACATATTAAGAATGTTTTGATATATGTTCGGATATATGTAAAGCATGTTAAGTTTGAATATGCTTATAGTACAGAGAAAGA
>CANUEY010055459.1:0-11179 GCA_948099555.1 Croton setiger | reverse complement strand
AACCTTCAGACTTGTCTAGGATGATAAAAAAATAAATATGTAATTATTTAATAAAATCTTAATTGAAAGAATAGATAATTGTTATAGTCATAAAAGGTGAATGGTTGTGCTTTACACAATAAAATTTTATCACATCACATTAATACAATAAAAGTGTTTGGTGCAGTTGATTAACATGTATGCAACCTTGTTGAAAGGTTGCTGGTTCGAGCCTCAAAAGTTAGAGACTATTTGATACAATTTTAGAAATAGAGGGACCTACGAGTCTATTAGGCCAAACCTCAGGGACCCAATAGTAATTACCCCATTTACAAAATAAGTTCAGAATTAAACTACATTATACCCCATTTTCTGTTATTTTGCTGCCAAGCAGCCAATTTATAATTTTGGTCGAAAACCCAACAATCTTTTTAACAGATCATGTTGCCTCCAATTTGATATAAGAAGATAAAGCCGGTCATAGTTAAGTTACCAAATGGAAACACAGTTCAAGCTCATTATGCAGGGAGTGTAGTGTTCACAAGAGAGTTTTACTTAATAGAAGTCTAATACATTCTGCATTTTTCTTTCAGTTGACCTCAGTAATTAGCTTGATCAAACAACTAAATTGCACTTTATTCTTATTGGATGAGATATGTTTAATACAGAAGAAGACAACATCGAAGAAGATTGGTTCAGCTGAAGTCATTGGTGGATTATATGTCTATCAACATTAGCATAACGTTATCAAAGGTAATGAAGAAAAGGCAATTTCAGTTTTTCAATTCAGCAAAGACTATGAGAAGCAGATTGAACAAAATCATATTTGGCATTATATGTTTGGTCACTTGTCAAATAAAAATTGCATGAACTAAGTGAAATTTTTCCTTACACTGAATGTAACAAAGCTGGAAAGTCTTGTGATGTATGTCACTTTGCCAAAGAAAAGAGGCTTATGTTTCTATCTAGTAAATCTTTCACTCATATATCTTTTGTGATGATTCATTTAGATATCTGGGGTCCTTTAATACAAGTGTCTGTCATTGGTCACAAATATTTTTTGACAGCTGTTGATGATTACACAAGTCATGATTGGGTGTCACCTATTAATTTAAAGGCAGAAATCAGTTCACTTGTTCAGTCTTTTGTTAAATTAGTTCAAATTAGTTTCAAACCAAAGTTAAAAAGGTGAGAATTGATAATGGACTAGAATTTAAACTTACAAGCTTCTATGCTAGCTGTGGAATCGAGCATGAAACTTCTTATATTAAGACTCTTGAACAAAATTCAGTAGTTGAGTAATTGCACATGTAGTACATCTTATAAACGGAAGTCCATCTCTATTTATTGAAAATCAGACACCTTATCAAAGGTTGTTTGGCGGGTGATTACCAAAATGAGTGTTAAAATAATTAACGTGAACAGAAAATGATGTAAAATTTGAATGGTTGGACATTTGTAAAGAGTTCGCATACCGCGTATGCAAACTCAATGTTCAAATATATTTAACATCACAACTACCCTAAAATAATATTCTAATCATTATTTATTACTAACCCTAAAAATTAAATACTAAATAAAAATTTATCATGCATAATATTTTTAAATTCTAAAATTATATACTAGTTATTCACCCTAACTATTCTAAATAAAATTTAATCATGTATAATTATTCATACCCTAAATCAAAATACTAATTATTCATACAATAAAATTAAATATAAGAAAAATTATATGATAAAAAATTTAGGATAAAAAACATACCTTTATATCACAATAAATCCAAATAACCTTTGGACCGTACTAAAATTTTTACTATATTTAGTAATTTTGGAAGTGTGAATATGAAAAATGAAAGAAAATTTTCGATCTGTAATAAGCGTGGAAATTCGTAATCTGCGTATGTGAACACATTTAAAATTCAAACACGTCCGCATACGAATGCGAATTAATATCGTGTGCCACGTGTCGCCGTCCGCATCGTTCGCATTAATCACACTAATATCGTGTGCCACGTGTCGTCGTCCGCATCATTCGCATTAATCACCTTCATTAATTCTGTCACATAGATTGCGTAATACCTCAATTCGCAAATGCAGTTTACGAACACCGTATCTTATGTCTGACGTTTGAATTTTCTCACACTATTTTTGTATTTTTGTATTTGATCCGTTGTTTGGCTAGATAACAACAATTTGGAGGTATTTGGTTCTTTTAATTTGTTTCCACTCTTCAAGCACACATAACCAAGCTTGCTCCCAGAGCAAGTTAGTGTAGAAATCAAAATGTTGTATAATCTCAGGCAAACGCCAAATGTTCCACAAATCAACAAACATCAATTCTCATCTGAGAAACATACAAGATTTTTAATCGATTTCCTCCTCTAATCAAAATGTTTTGGAACAAAGAAGAGATAAAACACAAATGTAAGTTTTGCTTTTTATAAATTAAAACAATATTAAAAAAATGCAAACTCCCAATCAGAGCTTGGTAAACATCGTCGGAAAATGGCTGAAACCCTGTAAAATGCTTCGGTAAGTGCAGCATTCCATTCTCGCATGTCTATTCTCTTTTCATTAGTGAAATTTACTTGATGCCAAATGATCCAAATAGTCCATCAAACCGATCCGATTCAAACTCCGACCTCAAGCCACCAATCAAGGAAATTGAGGACACCTATGAGCTCTTCGGACTGAGATGATTCAAATGGTGGTAATAGTTCGTCGGTCAGAGCTTGGTAGTGGCGGTGATGGATTTGAAAGTTGAGGTATTCTCTCTCTTTAAGACCCAACTATTCACATTTTCTCTCTCTCTCTCAATTTAGTCGGAAGGTGAGGTTGATGGCGGCCAGTAATAATGATCGGAGAAGAAGAAAAGGGTAAAGGTTTTGATTTTCTATTTATTTTTCATTTTCTTTATTTTTTTAATTTATAAAAAATAATAACAAGGTTAAAATTGTAAAAGATATATTTAATGGAAAACAGGTGAATTTTGACAGAGTTAATTTTGACAGAAAGAGATAATAGTTGGACAGAAGTAAAATATAAGGATAAAATAATCTATTTCAAAAAAATAAGGAGTAAATTGTAAATTATAAGTTTCCTTTTTTTTTTCTCTCTCAAAAAGTTAATTTAGATTTTTTAATTTTACACGAGGTGGGACCGCTAAGCGCCAAATCTACAAAGATCAAGAGGAGCAGACGAAGTGGTGAATTTGTAACCAGTATTATCAGCCACCCAGGGGCCACTGCT
Source organism: Croton setiger (assembly GCA_948099555.1). Classification (NCBI taxonomy): domain Eukaryota; kingdom Viridiplantae; phylum Streptophyta; class Magnoliopsida; order Malpighiales; family Euphorbiaceae; genus Croton; species Croton setiger. Next base: position 7,949 of record CANUEY010055459.1, on the reverse strand, counting down.
TCTTTCCTATCTAGCTAAGGTAATTCATTTTTCCCTCTGCTGAATCTTTCTTCTTTCTTAAGACCGTCTATAAACACTAAAGAGCTAATAATTGCAAAATGGAGTGTGCTGCTTTTTCTTTGATTTTTTTTTTTTTGAATTGTCATGTTCAGCTGAAAAGAAGAGAGCAGAATGACTTCTCTTCTGCGTGGAAATCCAAATGGGTATGTTTTCTGCAAATTTAGAGATGTTTCTAATGTGGGTATTTCAACTATTCCATTATTGCAATTGGGTACAGGAGATTTTCATGGTTACAGGGCAGGTCAGTGTTCTCTGTTCTTAATTTCTTCCTTTTTTTTTGGATTTTTTAGCTTGTGAGTTTTTTGCTTTTTATCTTAGAAGATGCATGGTTTGTGAAACTGGCTTTGAACTTTCATATTTAGGTCTTTAGCTGTTCATTTTTCTTAATCCAAGTGCAATATTATAATAGTATTTTCAAAAAAAAAGGGAAAACATTGTTTCAACTGTCAATTATAATTGGATTCAGAAATCAGAATAATTTAAGAACTCAGTAGTTTCCTTTGGTTTTCCTGTATAGTAATTAGCCATAATATTATGTTGTCTTGATTGAATTTCTAAGTAGCTTTTCCTTGTAATATAATTTGCTATGATGTTTGTATGCCTATGCTTTATTTGATGAAGTTTGGGTTATAGTTGCTAAAAAAAATGCCTTATATCTTTATTTCTCAAGGATGTACCTTGTGCAGTTGTAATTCTTACTGCTTACCAGTTGATCTTAGATGTATAATGCATGAGGTTGTAGAATAGCCTGTCTTGCCAAATTGAACTTTTCCCTATGACTTGAGGTCCTCATGAAATTCTCCCTAATGTTTTCACTATAAATTTTCCGAGGATTATTTTTCTCTTTTAAATTAATCCCAACCAGCTGATTGCAACTAGTTATTGGTTTATTTCCATTCCCAGGATTGACATTTTACTATGCAGTTTGCTCGTCTTTGTTGTTAAATCAAGCCTATGCAAATAGTGAAAAAGAACTTCTAGAGTGTTACTGCAAGTCCCTTTTTTTTCTTTTCCTTCTTCTGTCAATACATTATGTAATTTTTTTCTTTGGTCTTCTGTGTTTGACAATTTCTAAATGCTGCTCTGTATGGCATACTGGTATTAATGAGATGGCTCCTGTTCTCTCTCTTGTAATGAGTTTTTCATTTTGCTTCATAAATTTCAAATATAGATGTGAAATCAGGCATTTGGAATTTATTGTTGATATTTTTGTAGGTGATCATTTTAACAGTAATTATAAATTTCTATTTACCAATTCAATTGTCCAGGAAGATTGATTTCTCAAAGGTTACACAGAATGGATTCATCTTTGTTTCCAAGAAAAGAATCCAACAGCATGATGTCAAAGAGAATAGACTTTATTACACCAAGAAGTAGCAATTCATCCAATTCCAGCAGCAGTGAAAATGATTCCACTGTTAAAAGCAAGGCATGTATAAGCAGTTAATAAGAATAAAATTAGGATTCTGTATTTCCTAAGCAGTTAAACATGTTTACAGTCATTGGCTATTGGCTGTATGTCTTTACTATTCATCTGGATTCCTAATTTCTGTATACATTTTCCCTTCAATGAGTATTAAGTAATCACAAAATTTTTGCTCATACATTTATCTTGTTACTATAGCAGACACCTTTTGGCTACACCAGGAAGGATGTTTTATTGATAGGAGTTGGAGTTACTGTTCTTGGTGTTGGTCTAAAAAGTGGACTAGAGGTATCTTGATCTTGATTCTCCTTATTCATGCTCCCTGTTTATTCATTTACCATTTTATTTGTTGACAGAGAAAACTACTGCTGAATACATATATAATTATATCTAGCTCAAAAACCTAACCATGGTTAGAGATTTAAGTTAAACAGAACTGTAGTATAATGAGTCCTTCAGCTATTTATACTGTTACCTAAACTATATTTAGGTGGTTCTAGACTGAGAAATTTACTATAAATTCTAAATCATGAACTGGGCAACCTATACTGTCTATTGCTGATAATATGCATGACCCATTGTCCAAGATCAGATTTCAAGATCCGTGACATAGTGCAAATGATGTATTATGACGGTCAAAGGGTACCGTTTCCACTATTTGGCGTAAGATCAACTAAGCAAAGTATTTAATTTAGTCACACTAGATCTTTTATGGTAAACTTCACTGGTTTGCTGGATTTAGTTAGTAATTATGGATCAATCCTATGAATGAATTGTGTGTTTTTCTCGTGATCTGAATATAAAATCATTCATTTTCTTATTTACGATGCAGTATGCTGGTGTTGATCCCTTGCAAGCAGGGAACGTCGTTCAGCTGGTATTGGTTTTGGGTCTAACAGTCGGATGGATTTCAACATATATCTTTAGGGTCTCAAACAAGGAAATGACATATGCTCAACAACTACGTGACTACGAAGACAAAGTTATGCAGGTAAAACGATGTATTTAGATTTTTCTTCTCATTTCTGCTAAAACCTGTATTTCTTTGATGATGAATTATGCAAACGAATCTACATTATATTTACTGCAACAGTAGTTTCATTTTCTTTTCTTTTCTCTTATCTAAGCTTCAATTATATTAGCGTCTAACAAAAATGGTTGCGAAAAGTAAAACTATATGATTTTAAAATCTGATAAAATTGTATTTATATTTTGTGAAGTTGAATTAGAGTCAGAAAGCAAATTTTTCATTAGGAGTTTAACCATTATGGATAAAAAATCCTGAGAATTGCTCAATTCTTCTTTTTTAATTTTTTCTGAAAGCTGATAGATTATTCACTTGAAAAACATTATGGATAACTTTAGATTAGCAGACCATATTGCAAATGCTGGGTTCTTCTTACTTTTGAAAATCTCGCTGTCCTGTAGTTGCTTTCCTGTTACAAACCACCACTACAATGTGTAACTATATCTTGTTTTGATTTCCAGAAACGTTTGGAGGGTTTGACAGAAGCAGAGCTAGAAGCACTGCTTGAACAAGTTGAGGAAGAGAAGCGGCAGCTACAGAGCGGTGAGAATATTAATTAAAGTTTTATCATTTAAGCCGTAATATGTATATAAATCAATTTATAGAAACCAAAAAGAAAAAATATTACAGAACCCAATTGTACTTTGTGTGTTGTATCCCTTAAATTGAATGTAAGATGTTGGCTTGTGATTTTCTAGCTCAAAAATCCAACTGCAAAAATATGTCAGAGCTTGTTTGTTTCAGGATGTAACTAGGCATCACATAGCTTCAGTCAATTTTCAGTAATTTGGTTTGACCAAAAATATTTTTGGCTGAGTTGGCCAAATTATCAAATGATACTAATTACTTAGATCATATTTCAATCGATTCTGCCAATTCATGTACTCGGTTCATTGAAATTTTAATTCACATAATTCATGCCTTAAACAACATCCAAATATAACTTGATTTTTTCCAAATTGATCGCCTCTGACCAAAGCCCTAATCATCAAAATTACTCTGCTTCAACAATAATAACAAATGAATTTGTTTCAAAATATTTTACAGCCATTGAATCTCTCATCTACTAACCAAATTTCTTCTCATCCTGCTTTGTACTCTTCAAGCTCCTCATAATCCAATTCCTCGATCACACCAAAAACCTTCTTCGGACACTTCTGCAGCAACGTCAGACGCTGCCGTCTTTGGCCTTCCCTTAAAATACCGTTCAATAACTGTCTCCGCTGAAGGTTTACCAGAAGCAAATGGTTTCCCCGCTGGAGAGAATGTGACCTCTTCTCTCCCGCAAACATCATCTACTTTTCAGAAAAGACCTCTTCGCGCTTCAAGAAAGATACAATTAGTTTAGATTTAACTTCTATTTTTCCGATTTGAACTCTCCGTCGTCCAATACCGCCTTTTTTCGGGATTGTTCAATCGCCAAAGTGGAATTTGTCGGGAATACTGATTTCCATTATCAGTACAGTGGAAGAACAAATCGATCATACAGAATAGCAAAGAGTGTAAGCGTAATACTGATTTCCTTTACGATGTCTATTTCCTAATTAGGCTTCGGAGTTGGAGAAGTTCCTTTCCATTTTGGATCAGGATTAGGAAAGCTATGAAAGGGCAGAATCGTAACAACATCTTTAGGTTTTTGATAAGGAAATTTGAAAAAAAAAGGTGCAAATTACAAATAAGTGCTGTTTTCGTGTTAAACTCTTTTTTCTTGTTTGTTATGGTTTTAAATCAGGTTTTCTATAAATGTGATCTTTTATTATCTGCTTTTTTTTTTTATTTACAATTTTGCAATGCTAATTCATAAGAGCGGTTGAATTTAATAGTTAGGTATAAATTGTGTTTATTTACAAATTATTAATTTTTTTTATTTCATTTGTTTCTAAAAAGGTTTAAAACTCTATTAGAATTATTTTAAGGAATAATTATTTATAAGTTCCTGAAATTTTGCATAATATATTTTGCGTTCTCTCTATTTTAGAAATTATATCATCGGGTCTCTTAGGTTTAAAAAATTATACTATCAGATCATTCCGTACAGAAATGACGTTAGTCAATTGAAAAAATTAACGATTTTGATTAAAATTTTTCAAAATAACAAAACTACCTTTTGGTTTATTTGGATCAAACCATGTTTTATTTGAATCAAACCATGCTAATTAAAACCAATTTTTAAATCAAATCATTTCTTCTTCCTCCTTACTCATTCTTAACAATAATTTCACTTTCTTTTCCTCATCACAGTCTAAAAAAAAAAAAAAAAAGAATTAACCAAGCTATCATTCAAACTGCAACACATCGTGCTATACAGAGAATTAAACAGAAGGCATAAGGAAAACCAATTCAGAACATGCAACTATCAAGAACCAACATAGCAAGCTCAATCTGGTTTTGTTGCTAACACAGAATCATGCATTAGACAGAAACTAAGATCAATTCACACGAGGCATTTAACATGAAACAAGATACCCAAAAAAAGAAATCAACATCTAGAATCGAAGCATTGAACAATTGCTAATCGGGTTCCCAGATTGGAGCCCTCATATTGAATTTAAAATGAAAACAGAAGAAGAAAAACTAATGGTACCTCAGAATTTGTATACAGGCTTTTCGATGGAGTTCCAGAAATTGTTTACAGCTCTTAGCTCAACTTTATAGACAGAAATCTCACAATTTTCAAAAGGGAATCTAATCCCTAATTTTAAAACTGGAACCCTAAATTCAAATCCCCCAATTTCGAAACAGAAGAAACCCTAATTTCTATATCCCCCAATTACAAAGAACCCTAGATTCTAAGAAAGCTTACAATTTTTTTTGGATGGTTTTCTCTCCTGATTTCCTATTTGATTCTTTTCGAAGCCTCTCTAGAAAGCCTCTCCAGAAAACCTCTCGTTCCAGAAAGCTTCCCATTTTCTCTCTGATTTTTCTTTGAAAAATCTCTCTATCCAGAAAGCCCGGTGCCTCTGCCGTAGTCGCTTCGCACTAGGCCTGCCTCCTCTTCTCTTTCTTCGTCTGCGTTTTCACCTTTTTGTCACCTTCATCCTTCTCTTTCTTCTTCTCTTCTTTTCTTTCGATTTCTTTTCTGATTTCGTTCTTCTGTCTTTCTGTTTTGTTATCAAAACGCAAGGCTCATTGCGTTTTGATTCTATTATTTTTTTTTGTTTTCTATATATTGTTAAGAATGAGTAAGAAGGAAGAAGAAACAGTTTGATTTAAAAATTGGGTTTAATTAGCATGGTCTGATTCAAATAAACCATTGTCCGATTCAAATAAACCAAAGGGTAGTTTTGTCATTTTGAAAAATTTTAATCAAAATCGTTGACTTTTTCAATTGACTAACGTCGTTTCTGGACGGAAGGACATTGGTAGTATAATTTTTTAAACCTGAGGGACCCGATGATACAATTTCCAAAATAGAAGGACCCCAAAATATATTATGCAAAATCTCAGAGACCTATAAATAATTATCCCTTACTTTAAATAAAAATTTTACATTTTACTAACTTTTTATAGGAGCAAAAACCAAAGTTGGTTAGTTTTTTGGTGGTTGATGTTATTATTTCGAACTCGTGAGATGCAAATGACTTTTTGCTCTCGTGATTTAGGGATGCACTTTCTTGACAAAAAAGTCAGTAGTTTAATTCGTGGAGGTGTTTTTTGTGGACCTTAATTTAAATTTAATTCATAAATTGTAATTTGGTTGTTAATTATAATTTATAATTGTTTATGAATGTAATTGTGATTATAAGAGTTGATTATTGATTTTTTAAATTGATATTGTAATGAAAATACTTGATATATGTTATAGCAGATCTCTGATTTCGGAATGGAAAACAACAATGAAAATACTTACATTTTTTCATTTTTAAAAAGTACCAATTTATAAAATGTATTAGTCTCTGGCCTCCAAAACATTATTTTTTGGTTTCTTCCCTAGTTACAACCCTAAAGTTGCGTACTATCAGTCAAATTTAGCCGTTACATATTCAACATAATACGATTTTTTATAAATTATGAATTTATTTTTATTTTTAATTTAAGTAATCCAAAATAATATATTGATTTTAAATTAAAAAGGAATGGAATTACTAAATACCAAATCGGATTTCAATAAAATTGTATGGAATAAAATTTTAAATTTAAAAAAAAAAATAATTGGAATGGACTAGAATGAAATTAATACCAAAATAATTTGAAATAAAATTGAAATGAGAGTCATTTCATTTCATATTAATGGAATTATACAACCTGCGACGTATACATGTCATCCATATATCATTTTGTCATAGGTCATTTGAGATAAATCCAATTCCATCTATAACTCTAAATTATATCTTTGGAACAAATTAATTTAACAAAATTTTATAAAATTTATGTATAAATCGACTTTGACATGTTTGTAAGATTAAAAAAAATGAATTTGAATTTTAAATTATTTGTTTTAAACATTTATAAATAAATATGATTAGAAATTTATTTACAAATGAATTATAGAACCATAATTCATTGATAATGGGATAAATGTTTGGTATAATAGTATGGAAAAGCTCTTTATTCTTATTATTCATTGAACTTAGAAATTTAATCATTAAGATTAGGCATGATGTTAGTTGATATAGTTACTATTAAATATGTTAAAAAAAACTACCTAAACTAATTTAAATTAATGCCAGACAACAATTTTTAGAAAAATTATTATTTGGTTTCACTTTAAATTTTTTTTTTTTTAAATTATCATTGTTTGTTAGGTTTACAACCTAATGAGTAACACTGCAAAATAATTTATCTACAAGCGTAAATATAAACACTTATTTATACATATTTATCAGCATGTACACTTGTTCTAAAATATGTACACTATTCTTAAATATTTTTATCCAAGATATTAAAATTCAATTCATATAAAAAAAATTGATAAATGGCTCAAGAGGGCAAATTGGACATTATCACTAGTAATATTAATCTATTTCAAATAAAAAATAAATAAAAAAAATCAAAATTTAGTACACAAAGGAGTGATAAATTATGGAATATTTCATTGTTGACCAAACCAACCACAGCCAGAAAGGCAGAAGAAGAGAAATATATTCCTTCATATCTATTATTTTGTTTGTATTTTCAGTATTTTGAATGACAAGTCTAATATTAATTTGCCTAATTGAATATAGATATGATTGTAATAAATATTATTATTGGCAGATATTCCTTCATATCTCTTAGTTTGTATTATGTCTACTATAAAACCAGATTACAATTATATTTAGTTTATTTGTCAACAAAAAATGATTATAATTAGTTTAAAGTCCATTTTAAATAAAAATTAAAATATCACTAAAAATAATTTGAAAAGTAAAAATTTTCTTAACTTGCTTTCATTTGTATAAAATAAATAAAAAAATTGAATATATATATATATATATATATATATATATATATATA
>CANUEY010055330.1:0-21231 GCA_948099555.1 Croton setiger | reverse complement strand
TAAAAAACTTTATATATTTTATATATAAATTATTTATATAAAATTTATAAAACAAAACACACTATATAATTTATATATATATATATATATATATATATATATATATATATATATATATATATATAATAACGAGATACACATGATAAAATTGATAAATATATATACCAGTGTATACAATATATATAAAAATGTGAAATATATATTAGACTTATTTCATAGTTATTATTAGACTTATTTCATAATTTTTTTTTTTTACAATTTATCACTTAACCGTTTACTCATTTCCTATTCAATTATCCACTGTACATTTTTGTTACTCGGATTATTTTGTGTTTTTGAATTTGAGAAATTAGGACATAAATATAAATATTGATAAATATTGAATTATATTTGTTGATATTATTTAAGATATTAACATATACTGATATACGGATAAATATTGATAGTTTTTGAAATTATAAAAAAAATTTATACAATTTAATCATTGTAATATTGTTAAAAAAATAATAATAATTATAAAATCGCATTTAAATTTATTAAAATTTATATTTATAAAATTTCGTGATTAAAATAAAAAAGTTAGAATTGATGGCTGTTCCTTTTGAAAGAATTCAAAGGAATAGTAATGAAACATTTCATGTTATTTCATCCATCAAATTAAATGAATTTTTCTTAAAAAAAATAAATAAATAATCTGTGGGCTCCTTTAATTTTCTTTGAATAAAAATAAAAATAAAATCAAAAAAATCCACTTTTTAACTCTCAAAATAAATTTTAGCCTAATTTATTTTTAATTCTCAAAAAGGCTATATTTTAATTTTTAACTCTTTAAGATGGCTATATATGTTTTGTTTATATTTACTTATGATATGTTTACAAACTGTTTATATTTTATTTATAATTAAAAGTGATTATTTCAAAAATCAGTTTTAAACAATATGATAAAATTTAGTGTATTATTCATATAAAACGCATAAAAAATATGGAAAATATTTTTTTGCTGAATAATGAGATTTAGCGTTTAATCCTGTTTAAAGAGATGAGGAAGTGAATGGGATTGATAAAGATTGAAGAAATAGACAAGGAAGGATCACATGTGAAGATGACCAATTAAAACAAGGCACGTATGAATTAATTATTGAATAGATTCACATAATGACCAATTAAAACAAGACACGTATGAATTAATTATTGAATAGATTCACATAATTTAAAAGGGATAATTCCAAATTTCCAAGTACTATTATGTTTCAATCAATCATTTCTTTTCTCTTTTTATTTCATATTGGTATGTCTTCTTATCTATAAAATATGTCGTTTTATTTTTAGAATTTTATTATTTTCTTACATGTTTGTGACACTTAGATTAGGCAAAGTTGATGTCATATAAATCTAAATTCATATGGTTGCAACATATTGATACAATTTTATAATTAAATTATAAAAATGATTATATTTTTAGTAGTCAGCAGTTTTAAAATAAAAAAAGTGTTATAAATAAGGGTGATTAAGTAAAATATCATATTTTATAAAATAAATAAATAATAAAAAAATTTTAAAATTAGAAAAATAACACTTTAGTAAATTAATATTATATATAGTTCAATACAAATCAACACAAATAAATAAATAACATTAAATAAACTTCAATTCAATGTATATACAATTTAATAAACAATAAGTGTAAATATAAGTTAATGTTTAAATAAAATTTAAATATAAATATTGAGTCATTTTGTAAAAGGAATTCATATTCAACCTTAATACCTTATATCTAAGGACCCAATTGAATTTGCAGCCAGTTATCCGAAAAATTTTAACAGTGACAGAAACTCACAAACTTTATGCTATCGAAAAACTCTCAATTCGTAGATTACAAATATAACTTTACTTTCTCTCGACTCTAACGTATTACACTAAAAGACACAAAAAATAATCCCACAAGAAAGGGGTTAGCAGATTTTTTTTGTACTTATAGTAAAAGTTAATGATAATTCTAAACTCAAATTTAGTGAATAAGATTGAAGAAAAAGTCCCTTTCTTTGAATGTATGGAAGTGGGTGAGGTAACATTAAATATATGTACCAAAGGGCACCCAACATTTGCCTAATTCTAACATCTTCTCCTTTTCATACTCTTCAAACAAAACACTTTCTTTCTTTGCCACAAAACATATTACAACACATGTCTCCTCTTATTCAAAACTCCAATACATGCATTGTTTGATTTTAGTTCTTTGTTTCTTTATTTTTTGGCATTATTTGTAACTTTTTAGGTTCACTTATTAATGGCTTTGTAGTTTTTTATTTTATAAAAAAAATTAAATAATTTTTTTGAATTTTTAATTTTTCTAATGTTCTTTTATTACTTTTTTTTTAAAAAAAAATATCGAATGAATTAAAGTTGAGAAAAATTTAAATGGTTCAAATAGAATATACTCATACGTGGTTTAAAATTGTTATTTTTATTTATGAGTTTGAAATACATTCATCGCGCAACGCGCTGGTAAAATATTAGTTATTCACACTGATAAAATACTAGTTAGATTAATAAGGGTAAATGGCATAATAACTTTTTTTTTTTTTCTTTTACCCTCAAAATCATAAATAACTTTTATTTTTTGATTTTTTATTTTTTTAAAGCAAATAGCAACTAATAGAGTAAGAAAGATAATCTTTAATAAATTATAATAAATATGGCTCATTAACTCAAATCAAGCCTAAATAGAAAATCACTCTCACATCTACAACAATTGTTCAAAACTCTCTATGCTTTGTGATTTTTAAAATAAATTTTAACTAACACAACACATTAAATAATTTAGGAATTCTTTAATTAAATTTCAACAGCACATTTAAATAAAAAATTAATTTATCATTGTACTAATTTAAGTTTTTTAAGTTCTATAATAATATTTATAGGATTAATATCATATATTACAATAATAATAATAAAATACTAAATACTAAAAAATAAATTGTAATTTATATTAAAATATATATTAAACTATATCAATAGAAGGATGATAAATTTATATCATTGATTTTTTTGGAAATCTCTAGTATCTGAACAAATTATTTACAGCTTAAACTAAAACAAAGATTTCACAGAAGCATATATGATTTAGAGGTGAAGTGGGGAGGGTGCAGACTTCTCCGATGTCGAAATCAGGAACAGAGTTATTCACCGGAGTTTTTTTAATGTTCGCCAAAAAGGATGGTAGTCAACTGGAAAGAAGGAACAAAGGAGGAATTCACAGAAGAAGAAGAAGAAGAAGAAGAAGATACACTAAGTTTGCCAACTCTATATTCCCCCTGTATAACTTATTTTGGGCTTAGCTTAGCCAATATGTATGTTATCAACGCCTAGAATGGCTGAAGCCATAGCATTTGCATGGATTAATCAAACATTATTTTGACATCAGCTTTAGTTGAGATTAATTGTTTGCAGAGCAGTTGTTTAATGTGGGGTGCTGTTGTACATTAAGTCTATTTTAAACCAACTACATGATGTTTCTTTATGCTAGGTTAGGAGACAAACTAACAAGCTAGCTCATTGATACTCTTGCAAGGGCTGCTTGCTCATATGCTCAAAGTGCAAAGTTACACATTATTTGCAGACACCACAATTCTTCCAAAAATAGTAGCAAAATCATTAACTTTTTTCTAAGTTACTCTAGTTCATGAGCTCAAAAAAAAAGTCTAAATTATACACATGTGATCAATACAATAGCATATGAGGTGAGAGTGAGTAAAGAATTTCTTTTGTCGAATGATGGGGTTTGAGCAGCAAAAAAAAGACAATCTTGTTAAAAAGCATTCAAACTTACCATCCATAGTTGGCAATCCACGGTCGTGTGAGATAATACTCTACACTTGGCTCAAAACAGGCCATCCTTTCCTCACAATGTCATTGATCTTTGCTTCTATCTGGTTTTGAATCCTTGGCGGACACAGCTCTGCTGCATAACCATTCAGTTTCCCTGCCAAACTCGATTTTTCTAGCTCCTCTTCTGGTAAGTTTCCTATCAGCTGAAGAAGAAACGGCCTTCGTTTGAGCTCAAATTTCTGCATTTACCAGAAATTTGAAATTCATCAATCACTGCATTAATTGACCTCCATAATAACAATTCAATTGTCACATGCATCCCCAGTTCTAAAGTTAAGCCAAAAGGCTCATTAACTGATATAAAATCCCTGAAGAATTATTCTTACTCAATATATATAGAATTGCATAAAAAATAAATAACTCCATCTCTCGCGTGCCAGCGAGTGCGTGTAAAAGTAAGTGCTACTACCATTATAATTGGGCAAATTATCAAAAGAAAAAAAAGGACTTCTCAACAATTTACACTTCTAGCCAAACTTTTTAAATTTTAATATACTGGGATTTTATCAAAAGAATTGTTACTTGCTCCTGTGGCCTTATGATTGCACATAACAAAAGAGAGAAAACAACAGAAAATTCTGGAATTCTGAACCATAATCTCTTCCCTATCTGTCTCCTATCTCCGGCATTCAAACTCATCATACAACTTCCTCCACTCGCCATTTACAGTTCACCAAACAAATTACAGACAACAAAGACTAATACAAAGCCATTTTTGTAGATTTCTTTTGATCTTACCCATATTGTTCATTAATGAAGCAATCACTGGTTACTGCCTTAGCCGAGAAAAGCCCACTGCGAAAGAATTAACAGGAATAGCCGATCCTCAAGGTGGAGAAAACTCTCAAAAGAATAGAGGTTGGGCTTCCCAGCGTTATACACTGGAAACTCATTAGCAATTCCATCAACCATCACAACAATTTGACCCACATTCTCACTGTGCTATACCCATACTACTTTCATCATTCTTGCTGTTTTACATCTCTCCTCCCACCTTATTTTGGTTCCTCACTTTTTTCTCTCTGTGTTTTCAAGTTCCATTTCCTTTTTGACAGCAGTGTTGAACTATTGGTTCAACTGCCCTGTCTGGACTTCAAAGAACTCTGAAGATCCTGCCTAGGAAAATGACAACCTAGATTATGGACAGGCCATGGATTTTGAACCCAATTTGCACCTTACTTTGGTAAAACCTCTTACCATGGAACACAAAAACTAAAGGCATCGTATCCCAAGTAATACATACTCTTCCAAGCTTGCAACTTTTAGCATATTTTTATTTAAGGATTTTAGCATCTCATTCCATAACACAATACTTAGTATAGCAAGGAATTCTAACAAACAATCAAACTGAAGCAACTAACAATTACAATACATTTACCTTTTTCAAGTGGCTACACAGCATAATATTAATAACTAATGGTTAAATATAAAACAGAAATATGAAGCTCATGACTAGCACAAAACAAATATTTATATAATAGTTTCAGTTGGGGATATCAACTATTTTCTGAAGCAGGCATTGCTAACATGCATAACTTTTTTTTTCCTTTTTCAAGTGAAAAAGGAATTAAACATCTTCAAGTCATGTTGCATGCAGAAGATGAGCATGTAATATTTCAGAAAAAGTGTTGCAATGCTAATTGAAAAGGCTGAAAAAAGAATTTTCAACTGAACCATCACTTGCTAAACATATTTAAGAAAAACACAAAATTGGTAACCAATTTTTTTTATTGACAATGTAACAACTGTGCCAGATTACTGTTTGTTCCAGAAACAACAAAAAAGAGTGAAACTGCAGCAGCTACAAAATTCATGCTTGGAAACATATCATGTTTTTACTTTCTGTTTCCAAATTTGATATAGAACACACACCGCGTGTAATACATTGAACATGAAAGAGAAATCAGCAATGATCAAACTGAAATAAACAAAGTTTAGCAACCGATGAGCTTTAGCCTTAAGTTGATGATCTAACATTCAATCTACCCAAAATTGTAAAATAAGCTTATATTGAAAATTTAATTCAAAAAACACATTATTAGGGAAACCTTTCTAAGACATACATTTCTAACAGCAAGAACTCTAAAGAAGAGAGAAAGGAAGAGTATACAAACCTGATGTTCAGGTTCTGCAGGATAAAATGCTATAAGCTGCTGAATCTGAGTAGTGACAATGCTGCTTCTTGACCTTAATTGCTCATGTTCTTTACTAACAGCAGCTAATCTGGACTCCTCGGTTCCATTGGTAAAGATAATAGACCTGCACAGCACAGCACAGCATATATGTGACAATTCTCAAGCTGAATATGGATTCTTAGAAATTAACAAATCACTGGTTTTGTTCAATTATGTACCTGTACTGATTACCCACATCAGGACCTTGACCAAAAACTTGTCTTGAATCATGACTAGCCCAGAAAACCTCCAAAAGCTCCCTAAAGCTAATCACTTTCGGATCGTATTCTACCTGTAAACAAAGAAATTTGAATTCTTTATTTCTTGATTCCAGCAGAGAATAACAGTGTTGATAAATGGAAGAAAAGGGGGACCTGTACGGACTCTGCATGATCACCTAAGCTTCTGTATTCTGGGTTGGTTTTGGATCCGCCGGCATAGCCTGCTGTTGTTCGAACTACTCCATTCAAGCACCCGAATACGGCTTCGGATCTCCAGAAGCTACCAAGAGCAAAGACGGCGATTTTAAGGGGATGATCCGACGGGACTCCCGCGGAATTAAAGGTCTGATCCGGAAACCGGATGGCAATGGCTTTATTGGCCAGTGAAATTGTCAGCAGCAAGAGTGATAAAAGATGAAGAAAACTGGCTTCCCTCTCAGAGAAAGCCATTGGAGCACGAGACAGAAGAGAGTTTCTGGGTAGAATCAAATAACCCGCGATATGCGAAATGGTAATGGATTGTTTCGGAGAATTTTCTCAAAAGAAACCCTCCATCTTTTAAGAAACTAAATGAAACGTTTTTTGATAAATCAGAACTAAAAGAGCTCTTATTGTAAAAAAAGGGCCAAAACAGATCTTTTCACAAATTATTTATAAGCTGTTCATAAATATTTCAGAAACTATTTATAAATTATTTCTATGCGGTTGGAATTGAAGCAGAGGACAACGATGAAGGTGAACAGAAGGTCGCACCACTGCTACTGTAGTTTTCGCATTCTATGGCTGTCGACCATGGGAAGAAAACTGAAAAGAAGAACCTAAGTTAAATTAAACGCAACCAATAAGAATCAAATCAAAATGACTGACAACTAACCATAAGCTACCCAAGGAACTATGACGAAAGAGATCATTTCAATCATATTTATAGAAATAAGCAATAAGAAATATGCAGATTGATTTTTTTAAACATCAACCAAAATTCAGTTTAAAAGAAAAAAGAAAAAAGCAGAGATTAAGGCCAACGCAAAACAAAAAAATGCAAATAAGCAAATTGGAAACAAATGGAATCAAATTGAGAACAAAGTATAAGGTGACAATTGAGCTTTGAATTAATTTCTTTGCTTTTCTGTTGCTGCCATTGTTGTTCCAATGGTTTCTTTATTGTATAATTCGAAGGAATGTGAAATATTTGATCTGAGCCTCCTCTTTCTTCAGAATTATCTATTTAGTTCTTTATTTTAAAAAAGAATAATATGAACAATGGCTGGTTGACGTTGAGCTTTTAATTCTTTTCTTTGTTTTTTTTTTTTTTCCGCCATTGTTAATCTAGTGGTTTCTTTCTTCGGGTTGTTTCAAAAGTATCCAAACAAAAAAAAAAAATTGCTTTGAAGGAAAATCTGCATGAGATCCGAGAAGATAGAGAGAATAGAAAAGGGAAAAGCCATGGCTCTTTCGTTCCCTTTTAAATTTTAAAAATTTTAAATGAGGAGTTCTTTAGTGGTTTTTCTTTTGTTTTTATGATGTTTAGAATCTAGTAGTGGCTAGCTAGTTAATCAAAACCAGCCTGAGGAAGCTTGACCTAGAACTATAAAGGGTGCTGTCCAGTTCAAGTTCAACCTAAACTTGAATTGTGGCCTACCTCGAACCATAACCAACCGATGTATTTGAACCGTAACTGGATCACTTATACCGCTAGGCCACTGACTATTGGAAAAATTGTCATGTTGAACCGCCGGACCACCTTGATTAACGATCGTTGAAGAGAACCGAGATAGCTCGAAGGGCCAGCTTGCAAGCCACAATGGGCTGTCCATTTGAATGCAGCAGATTAAAAAAAAAAAAACAAAAAACAAAAAATTGGTCAATTTGACATCTTCCAACAGTTAATAACGGTCATTTCTCGAAGTTATTTTACGTCTGATAAGTTGACAGGTCTTTCTAATTCCTACTACTACTCTTTCAAGTTTACTTAATTTTTATTCCTTCAATTAAAAAAAAATGTCTTAACCCAAATCAAGTGTCGCCGCTGGAGGAAGAGGTAAGAAACCGAAAATTTAAGAATTGGATATTGGATAACCTACGATTTTTTTTTATTATCCTCCGGATCCAACAACAGCCCAAATGTATATTGGTGGGGTTCTAATATATTCTCTGACACTAATAGACGACTTCACCATGAAAAGTCTCATTAACAACAACAAATGATGAATATGGAGATGACACCACAATCCAACCATATGTAATTTCTTTTTGCACTTAATTTTTGGAAACTCAATTTTTTTTTCACTTCATTATATTTTTAGACTAATTTTTCATAATGATGAACAACCGGAGGCCAAAACACAATAAGAGCAACATATTTTTCAACGGCATATAAGGGATGTGCCATAATATTTTAGAAAGAAATCTGTTGGAAATAACGAATATTTCTAAATTTGTAAATTTGCAACATACACTACAAATGTAAGCATAAAGGATAAAGATTGGATTGATAAGGATTAATATTTAAAAAAAAAATTGTTTTTTATGCTTTTGATGAAAAATATACTGCGTCAAATATTTATAAAATGACTCATAATATTTTAGATGAGTACAAATTAGTAAAACTTTTTGACTTTTTTTTTATATTGCCGCATCTAATACTACATACATTTCATAATTAAAAGATGTTTATCAACCAAATCTTTATGAATTTTTTTTTTATAATTAGATATACATGAGATGTTTTAAAATATTTAAATATACATATTATTTCTATTAAAAATGATATTATACATTTGTATAGTTATAATAGGATTATAAAAACATTATTGGCCAGTTTTATTAAATGCCTACATATTTTCTAACTCTTTCAATTACGAAATTAAAATTTTATTTAGGATGTAATTAGTTAATAGATGTTGTTTATAGTGTTTTGACAAAAATATTTACATTGAAGTGAATTGGAAAGGAGTCAAAAGTTCATATTCAATTTTTGTTTTTTTGAAAATAGTTGATATTCAATATAGTTTGGCATAAAATGAGTGATATATTGTTATATGAAGGTAACATTAGATAAGCCTAACAATAAATATTTATATATGTAGAAGTGGCCACCGGTTCCGGGCCTCGCCCTTCTGGCCACGGGTTGAGGGGGAATGAACCTAAATCAGCCCGCTAAACCGTCGGGCCGGTGAACTGCCGGTTAACCGGTGGGCTGTGGTTAACTTGCGGTTCCATGGCGGGCTGGTTAACTGGCGGGCCACCGGCGGTTCAGGTAGTTATTTTATTTTTTTTTAATTTAAAAAAAATAAAAAAAAGGTTAACCGACGGTTCGAATGGTTCGTCAACGGTTCCGATTCAATACGATTCATGGTTCGAAAATAACTTGAACTTTAACCGGCCCATCTCTCTAACGGTTCCGGTTTAACGACGAGCTGGATCGATTTGACGACGGCCGAAACCCGCCCTGGCCATGTCTATATATATGTTTCAAAAAATAAATATCTATAAATCATCCAACCACATCAGCCATGTGGATTAACTTTCTAAGTTGTAGACGTGTCAAGTTCTGATTTGCCCCAAGTTATTTGATAACTATAAGTGCTAGCGTAACAAACACCCATCACCCAGAGAGCTTCATCTTTGTGGTACGGAAATACACACCAAAGTAAGACTTTAGACTCTCTGGAGAAGGAGAAGGACGAAGCTGAAAAATCCCAATCCAAAAAAATAGAGTCCGATCGGAAGAGGAAGAAAGAGTCGATCTCATCTGCAGATCGAAGGATAAAGGAGAAGGAACGGGAAAAGATCAAGAAGAAAACGAAAATGGCGTCAGCTAATCAGGTCAAGGCATCGCACATACTCATAAAGCACGAAGGTTCTCGAAGAAAGGCCTCTTGGAAAGATCCTGAAGGTCGAGTTATCAAAAACACCACCAGAGAAGCCGCCGTTTCTCAGCTCAAAGCTTTCCGCGAAGATATCGTTTCAGGAAAGGCCAAATTTGAGGATATCGCTTCTCGTTTCTCCGATTGCAGCTCCGCTAAGCGAGGCGGTGATCTCGGTGAGATATTTTTTCTTTTGCTCTTTATTTTTTTTATTCATTTAGTATATCTATATAGTTTAGTGATTGATGTTTTCGAAGCTTGTTCTAGTTTGGAGATCTGAGATTTAGTTTCAATGCCTTGCTTGGTTGAATTGAAATTAGGGTTTTTCCTTTATTGAAGGTGTGCTAAGCCTTAGAACAGGCCATTTAATTTGTGAATTTTGAGTTTATTTCTCAATTAGATTTGGAACTTTAAGCTAGTGGCTGTCTAGGGTTTAATTAATGTTTATTTGGTTTTTCTTCCTTGATGATGTATATTGAATTGATTTTTTTTTTTTTCAAAAAAAAAAAGATGCTTAGTATATTGATTTGTAACTTTCTTAAATTGAGCTTCTGGTTCTGATTCAATTGTCAATATTCTATGAAATTGCCATTCACTTGAAATTTTCTACAGACTTGATGTTTCCAAATGAATGCAATACGTAAGCATGCATGTGTTTTTCTCCTTTGAAATCTTATTGATACTGCCGTTTTCTTTCTGAGGTGGTATGTAAATCTTGAGTCTTTCTTTACAGAGATGGTAATGTTAAGAGTGTTTAAAATGCCTGACCGTGATACTCAACCCCTCTCTTCAATCAGGAATTCTTATATTTTTGTGTTCCATATTCTAAAAGAAAAGGCCAGGGAACATTATGGTGGCAGCTAGTGA
The DNA here is from genome assembly GCA_948099555.1 of Croton setiger. Lineage (NCBI taxonomy): Eukaryota > Viridiplantae > Streptophyta > Magnoliopsida > Malpighiales > Euphorbiaceae > Croton > Croton setiger. The sequence continues at coordinate 10,215 of CANUEY010055330.1, read as the reverse complement.
ATTGTGATTTGTGATTAAAATTTCATTTCTCCCTTAACATCTAGTTTAAGATTAAGTTCAAGATGTTGTGGCCATTGGTAATTATTTCTCTATTTGATTGCTTCTCAATTTATATATGAGAGAAAATAGGAAGAGAGGAGATTTAAGGGAGGAAGACTTAGTCATGTAATGCTTCAGACTGCACCAAAATAATGATTATAACTACCAACAGCTTCAAAGCTCTACTCATTTAGAGAGATAGTGATTATAAGGGTTAGGAGTCACAAAGCAACAAATTCTAGAAAAAATGGGGTTTTGATAAGTCGAATTTAGTACTAGATAGGAAATATTTTACTGGAAGATACAAGTTCCTAGTAAAGAATGCTCTGAATAATTATTCTTCCTAAATAGGAAATAATGGAATGTTTTGAATTTTGTATGAGTATGGGTGGATATTGAACTAATGCAGGAGCAATCCTAGTCTTAATTGGATTCCTAGCACAGCTAGGTTTTCCGTTTCCTTATTTGATTAGGAGTTACTATTAAATAGGAGTAGAGTTTTAATTTTTTCTTTAATTAGGATTCTTAGTCTAGTTAGGATTTATCACTATAAATAGACATCTACATCACTAATGTAATTCATTTTATTTTTCTCATAATTGTAATTCAAAGTTTTAAACCCAATTACCGATTACTCAGTGATCGTTACTGTTCCTCCTACAATCAACCCTGTTCTAGCCTAATTGTTGGAAACTGATAGCCCTTCACCTTTCCCCTGCATCAATTGGTATAAGAGCCAAAGTTTAACCATGGTTGGAAGAGGTAGAGGTAGAGGTAGAGGTAGAGTTAGAGGCAATCAGCCCCAACAAGACGATATAGCTGAGCTACGGCGAATGATTGAGGATTTGACTAGGTCTGTACAATCCTCACAGTGTTAGGAACCCGTGGAAGCCCAAATGGAGACTCCGGAAGGCAACCACCAAAAGCTTGATTTTCAAGAAGATCTTGAGAGTGAAGAGGACGTAAACCCCTTTCATGAAGCTGGACCTGGAAATCCAGCAGCACGAGGCAATTGGAAGCGTGTTTACTTCATGCTCTTGATTTAAATAGTGGTGGAGTTAAAATTGAAGTTGCTGATTTTCATGGGGAGTCGCATGCGGAAGACTATTTAGATTGGGAAACTAGTTTAGAAAATTATTTTGAATGGAAACCAATGGTTGAAACCCGAAAAGTGCTGTTTGTAAAGCTTAAATTGAAGAGTATGCACTTTAATGGTGGAAGAGAGTTGAGGAGCAGCGCACACGACAGGGAAAGCTTAAAATCAGCACGTGGGAGCACATGAAAACTACGCTAAGGAAGCAATTTTTACCAGCTGATTATGCAATGGAATTATATGAAAGGTTCCACTGCTTGAAAGAAAATAGCATATCTGTTGAAGAGTACACTGCAAAATTTAATAATTTGTCCATTTGAGTTGGAATATCTGAAAGTAATGAACAAATTACCTCTCACTACCTTGCTAGTTTGAATCAGTCCCTTAGAGATGAAATGGGCATAGTATGATTACAGAATCTTGAAGATGCTCGCCAATATGCCTTAGCAGCTGAAAAGCGAGTTTCTCGTTGAGGTGATAGAAGGCTCATGAACAGAAGCAATTGGCAGAATAATTTCGGAGTTGCAATAGGGATTCAAACAACTCTACGAAGCGGGAAATAGGCTGCTACTAATAAATACAATGAAGAGACAACCCGTGTTAATGGGAACAATAAAGGGGAAGGTATAGTACCTTAAGGTGGACAAAATAATTATTGTTCGTCTACAATGAGAGGCAACAATTCTCAAGTTCGTTGCTTTACTTTTGGAGAAGAGGGTCATACTTCTTTCATTTGTCCGCAAAGGAGGGTGAATTTAGCTGAGTATGATGAAGACCTAGGCCCTATTTTTGATGAATGTGATGAGGAAGTAGAAGAAATTGATGTTCACCTAGCTCAAGGTGAGTCTTTAGTTGTTCAAACAGTCATGATAGCGATTAACAAAGAAGGAAAAGAAGATTGGAGGAGGTGTAGCATTTTCCATACACATGTTATTTGTGAAGGCAAAGTGTGTAACCTAGTCATTGATGAAGTATGGAAAATATAATATCAAAGGAGGCTGTGGACAAATTAAAGCTTCCTACCACAAAACATCCTCATCCATACAAAGTAGGTTGGTTGAAGAAAGGGCACGAGATACCGGTAAAGTCTCAGTGCTTAGTGTAATTCACAATGGGAGATGATTTGGCAGATGATGCACTATGTGATGTAGTACCAATGGATGTTGGGCATATTCTAGTGGGACGACCTTGGTTGTTTGATCATGATATGGACCACGAGACAAGGCCTATATTCTACAAGGACAACAAGAAGTATACTTTGCATCCTCTCAAGGAATAAACAAGACAAATAGCAAATAAAGGAGCTGCAACTAGTAAATTAAATGGGCTTGTAAGTGTTAAAGAATTTGAAGCTGCACATAGTAAGGTGGGAGTCACATATGCCTTAGTGAGCAAACTGATAGGAGCTGACCAGGTTGAAAAACTAGCTGAATATTCCTTTGAAATTCAACGATTATTGCAGGAATTCAAGGAGTTGATCAGTGAAGATGTACCGAAAAGTTTACCACCGTTGAGAAGCATCCAACATGATATTGATTTGGTACCAAGTTGGAAACTGACAGCCCTACACCTTTTACCTGCGTCATGAACTTTTGGTCCATTTTCAAATTGCAAATTCTACTATTACTAGATTGTTACGAGTATGAAATAATTTTTATAACTGCAAAATTCACTTGAGGAATCTAAATTGTTAACCCAGACTCAGATTATCGAAGTACCTTTTGGATTTCTTAGCGTGCTACTTTTCCCTCATCCTTGGTCTGCATTTAGTTGATATTGCAGTTTGTGCTTGTGCACCACAAAATTGTTAAATGTCCTGCACTTCAGTATTGGGAGGGCTTTCAACATTAGTGATGTGATGTGATGTGCTATAATCTCTTTATTGTTTAGACCATTGGCATGCACATGTTGAAGAGCACATTTATTACTCCTAGATTTGACCCAAAATATGCTTCCTGCATAACCAATGCCAAAGTAGCTGAAATATATTTGTTATCTTGTTGATATATCCTAGTTCTTATTTGGAACAAATGAAGCATGTATAGAATTCATTTGTAAATAAACTTTATATAGAATTCATTTTCAATTAAATTCTTATTATTTCACAATCATCAGATAATATTATTCAGATGATTTTCATTTTATGCATAACTGTATTCTTCTGTCCTTTGGTCTAAATATGTTTGTGCAAATATCGCTTCAGGGCCGTTTGTTCGGGGTCAGATGCAGAAGCCTTTTGAAGATGCAACATATGCACTTAAAGTGGGAGATATAAGTGATATTGTGGATACTGACAGCGGAGTGCACATTATCATGAGAACTGGTTGAATTGATGGTTGCAGGTACTAGGCAGGTGGATTGAGGTTGACTATATTTGCTTTTGGTTTCTTTCAATTTACTGTCATATTGTGATAAAGTTGCATTATCACGGGTTCTCTTATCTTATTGTGTAACGTTTTAACGAATTGAGGCATTGTTCCCCAAAGACTTAGCCTAACGGATCACATTTTCTGAGAACTTCTTTGGAACGGTTTTGATCAGATTGTGATAAGGGATTTCATTTCATGTTGAACTATGGAATGAATGAACTAGTGGTTTATAGTAATTCATTTGTTTGCAAATGAATTTCATCATATTTAAAAATAACAAATTTAAAATTGAAATTCAAGTTTTATTTGTCTTTCAAACTTCAAAAAGTGGATTTAAAATTAATTTTGTGGAATTTATTTGTTCTAAAAAATTTTATTTTGACATGAAGTTTGGAGAGTTACCTTTTCAGTCATGTAGTGTAATGCAAACTAATTGGTAGTTTTTCTATTGCAAAACTGCACTATGCAAATTACATTTAATGAATAATATGAAAGAAAAGGATAATAGTAATGCAATTTAATAGTACATATTTTAAAAATTAACTCCACACCACTTCTTTAGTATGTATATATAATGGTATATGTCAATACATGCAGGTCGGACCATTTAACTTTCAGCTTAATTCGCCAATTCTTGGAGTTCCAATGCCATAGTCGCCTTACCCCCCAGTGCCAAGCCATGCATTACTATCATACATCCCATTAAATGAAAATTTCCAACCTGCCCCCTTTTACCCGCAAGTATACCCGATACCCGACAGTCCACGATTTCCACAAGGTCTCATTTTCCCATACAATCCACCTGTCACTCCCTTAATCGCTAAACAAATAGCGGGAACACCATCCCTCGACCTCAAGACCTAAGCTACGATAACCCAGTATGAAACTTGCATTGCACAAATAACACCATAACTAATCAGACCAGCGGCCAGCGCGACCTTCTACATAAATTTAAACCTCCATTCGGACTAATAGGATGATGTAGATTTTTTACCTATGCTTCCTCTCTTACCCCATCAGCTCCCACCTACTCATTTCTAACACCAACAAGCATGATGGAAAGCTACATCCCTCCTGATATCCGAAGATACTTATCGTATAGGTTAAACCACCCAACTTCTGTATTTGGTTAAGTAAACAGTTGCCCGCAAGAAAGTGAAGCGAGAGAAGCAACAAACCCCACCACACAAATAAGCAAAAGCTCTAAGCGTGAGCGAATGTGTAGGGATTGAAGGCCTCCTAGACTTGTAAGAAGACAAAAAGAGAAATTATCCCATCCTCTAACTCATTAGATTGAGCTCAAGCTCAGGATCGAAGGTGTAGAGAATGCCAAGAAATAAGAAAGAAATGAAAAAGATGATAGCTAAGAAAGTATTAAAATTCTCAGGAAAAAAAAGACATGGAATTTCAAGATTTTAAATCATCATTGCACCCTTGAATAGCATCAACAGTCATCCCTAAGAACATTAATTTTCATTAACTAAGTGAAGCTTATGATGCAACAATTGATCCCCGGGAACACCTATCCAGTTATGTCTTGGTATTAGAGGGTTACAATGCTGACAATGCTTTGATATATAGGTGCTTTGGAAAGACCTTAGATAGCTTGGTGCAAATATGGTATCGCAAACTTCCTGCAGTAAGTATTAAAAAGTTCAAAACTCTGGGTCAGTTATTCCAAAAGAATTATCAAACATCGATCAGACATGGATACATCACCACCGACTTGAACGACATCATCAGAGAGCTAAAAGAGATGTTCAAAGTGTACATCTGACATGTTTCACAAGATGGCCATACAGATAGAGACTATGAACATTGGTGTTACACTACGAGCCATGATAGACAACTGTGGATACCTTTCTTTCGCTGAGAAATTAGCCTGTAAAGAGCTGAAGACCTTCATTGAACTCATAAATCGAGAATACAATTATGTGAGGTAGAGTTAAAATATGAGATGCAAAAAGGTTGTGGCAGAAACCATAACAGCTTCCAAGCCAGGATTGATAGAGAAAACAAAAGCAAAAACAAAGAAAAAAGGAAAGAAAATTTAAAAGAGAAAGAAAGAGACAGAGTAACCAGAGATCATGGGAGACTGTTCTCTAGATCTTCTCAATGGGGATTCACCCGGTACACCTTGAGGGATAATGATCTTACGCCTTTGACTACTCCTCAAGCTCAAGTGCTAATATGTATAAAAGATAATGATGAACAGGTGGATATTGAATATCCCCAAAAAGGAGACACTTCACGAGAATCCAAAGAGCATAATTTAGCTTACTATGAGTTTCACAGGGGATACAGTCATCATATAGAAGATTGTAATTACCTTAAGAGGGAAATCAAGAAGCTAATTCAAAAAGGAGCTCTTGAACATTTTGTACAAAAGAAGAAACCTCCCTGAGAGAAAAGAGTTGAAATAAGAGAACAAGGCAACTATGAAGCAAGACACGAGTGGGTGAAGAACCGAGAAGAAGCCTCTAGGAAAGAAGAAAGTCGAGGGGTGTCATAGTGATAATTTGTAGAGGAAAAGACGCGAGTAAGGCATCCCAAAAATATAAAAGGACACTCAAAGAAGTTTACTCAGTGGAAATGCCTCAACAATTGCAGCAGCACCTTCTGAATTTTTCAGAAGATGATGGAAAATTCATTTATGACCCCACTCGGATGCATTGGTAATAGAAGCCCTAATCGAGGAGTACAACATTAAAAGGCTTTTGGTTGATAAAGGAAGTGTTGTGAACTTGCTCCTTAGAACTTTTCGAAGCTATGAAGTTGCCAAGAACCAAACTTCAAGCTATGAAGACTTTGCTAGTAGGAGTGGGTGGAAGATTCCTTGAGCCAGAAGGAGTGGTTGAGCTAAAAGTAGAATAGAGAGAGAGAGAGAGAAAGCAATGAAAATCAAAACTAGTTTTATAGCAGCAAACTTTGCCTTCTATATAATGGCATCTTCAAAGACCGCTTCTGTATCAGCTCTTCGCAGCAACCTCGATTAGATTTCTTTTTTTAAAGTTCTCTAGTGTTGATGGAGTCATTACCCTCAAATGAGCCAAAAAGCGGCTAAAAAATCCAACATGTCAAGTGAACATTTGAACTTTCATCTTCTAACCCTCATTTGTTTGCTCATCAATTGATTGCTCCTCGTCTGTCCTTCCTCCAGCTTGACCCTCAATTGCAGTTTCGCCGATTGAAGGATCACTAGTTATCGCCTCTTTAATGTCGGACTCAAAATTTTTAAGACTTCATTAATAATATTTAAGACTTCATTTATTAGTCTCGTTAATTGATAAAAAAACAATTATATTCTAATTAAATATAAGCATAAAAACTTATAAACTAAAATAACAAGTTTTTAAATGAAAATAATATTTAATACGAATATTATTATCAATATATAATTAATCAAATTAATTATAGAATCAATAACTAAAATATAAAATGAAATGAGTTAACGCGTACATAAATCAAATTAACTATACCATCAATAACAAAAATATAAAATGAATTAACACGTACAACTCATTCATTGACATAAACACATATCATATTTCTAATTTTTTAGGGTAATTATGTCATTTTCGTCGTGTTTTTTTATGGATATCATAGAGTTGTCGTTAAACGTTTGCCCAAAAAAAATGAAAAAGTTCAAAGTAGAGAAACGATAATGAATACAATAGTTGGTTAAGACGACAACTATTTAAAGATAGGTTTTTTTTCAGAGAAATAAGATCGAGAAACTGAATATTAAAATAAAGTCACATCTTAGTCCGTGAAGTTTGTTAATATTTTTAGTTAGGTCGTAACATACTCAATTAATGTTTTAGATAAGAATTTATTTATAGATTTTATTATGTCAATATAATTAATAAAATTACAATATCAATAATGAGAACATAGAACAAGTTAACGCGTGCAACGCACATTAAAAAAAACTAGTAATAAAAAGTGTTATTCAATTAATTTTTTAAATTTTTTGTTATTTAATTCTTATAAAATATCAAGAAGTATGGTTGGTTTCTTTGGTCCAAAAGAAATATAAAAAAATAAAATTGACTTGCATCAAGAAAAAAAATTGACTAATTCAATTTGTTCGCTAATTTTTGAAGATTTTTAAAAATATTAGTTTTTATCTTAATATATATATATATATATATATATATATATATATATATATATATATATATATAAACTGGCTTAAATAACAAATTCATGTCACCTTTAACAAATGTAACAAAATCATTTTACTTTGAGTTTTGCACAAATTTACCTCAAAACTTAGAGAAATGATGATTTTCACCCTAGTTTTTAATATTGGATCAATTGAAAATACTCCCTCTCCATGTGAGCCATGCTCGGTTAATTTAATCATAGTGGGTTAAGAGATTTTTGTCATATAGATATACATTAGTGGTTAGAGTTAGTTGTTAGCAGGGAGTGGGTTTGAAGGTTTGAACCAGACACTCAAGATCTCAAGCATCATGCGCTACCACTGTGCCAACCCACTCCCAATAAAAAAAAGCTTATATATGTCTTAGTGTAAAATATAATAAAATTGACAATATAGTTGGATTAATATTGAACTTAAGACAAATTGAAAGATGACATGTGTGCTAACTTAATTATATTTAGACCATCAGACTATGTTCCATCTGAGATTTATTCTAAGTTCTATTATCTGCTTCTGAAATTTTCGTTTGTTATTTTGATTCAACTGCAGAGAGCATGTCTATGGCTTCCAATCAAGAAGTGGATGATACTGCTTTTCTTATTGAATGCTAGATTTATATTGTTGCATGTGATGGCAAAAGATAAACATAATTTAGTATCAATTGTAATGAATATAAGATGGGCAACTAGCAATGTATTGAAAAAGTTGGCCACTCCACATTTCGAATATCAGTACCACTGAAGAGAGTTAGAGTTGCTGGCAATGGTAGCTGCAATGGAAGAGTTCCGGAATCCATGGGTACAGGTTGGTTATTGAAATTATTAACTTCATCCTCCACTTCAAACATTCAATACCAAACAACAACTCTAATTCTTCTACTACCTCCATTCCTAATTAATGGAGACTTTTAATGTTTTTATAAAAACTTGGGGTCATGTTTTTCTTCAAATAATGTCCCTAAAAGAGCTAATAGACAAGTCATTGCTGTGATGCATGAAAGAAAAAGTCAAATATCACATTATCAAACGCGCTCCACTTTCTCTCCCCTTAGAGTCGCGCGTGTTGTGAGGTTTGGAGTGTGGTTTAGGGCTGTATTGAATTTTTGGCTGCAAAGTGAAAAAGTGGTGGGGTGCTGCAAATTTATAGGGGGGATGATTGAAAATTTTTATAGCCAAAATAGTCAAAACCTAGTTTCCTCTAACATTTTGAGTATGAAAACTTTTTTAAACGGTTTCCTTCAAAAATTTTCAATATTTTTTCTTATGTTTGCTGTTTGAAGAGAGAAAAAATAAATTGATCGGCTTAACATCTCTAAATGGAAAGATAAGAAATTGAAGCTGGTGGAATCCAATCGAAAAAAGGGAAGAAAATGAAACATATATCAACGGATGAAGTGCAGAAATATGCGCTTCGAAAATTGTATGAAGTTAGGAAGACCTATGAAATCATGTTTGAAGTTGCAGTCATGTTCTCTTTACCAAGGGCTTCTTACTTTAGGATCATAGGTAAAAATATGAACAACGATAAAAATTCAAAACCCAAAACCGAAAGAAGGGGAAGAAAAATAAGATACATAATGGGTGTTGAAAAATCCACCGAAAATAAAATCTGCTTTACCACAAAACAAAACTTGTAAATAGGGTGATAATAGTCGAATTTAAGAGACTAGTTTACTGTAAATAACCAGAATTGAAATTAAAAACAAATAAAATAAAGGGGATTAAAAATTGAAAGGAAATTAATTAATCGAAAAATTAAAGTAAGCAAACAGTGGGAAACGAATTTAGTCAAGGTATACCGCAATATAAAGTTCGATTTAATTGATAATTGATTTAAGAATAGTTATAGACAGGAAGAATGTCGATCAACCAAGTGGGTAATCTCTATTATTTTGGGACACCTCCAATGCAAAAAAATTTCTATTTTCATAGGAACGGAGGTTGTATTAGATTACTCTCCTCATTCCCTCTATCCACATCCTCTTTATCCCCGTGATCCACCAATTCAAGTGCATATTCTTCTGTAACATTACTCTAATTACTCCCTCCTCCTGGTTAGGACTGTAGCACCATATATTCATAATCTAAACCTCCTTTTAGTATTCAAATCTTTCATCTGATTATTAACTTATTGTATTCAAGCATATATCATTTATGGAATTGACTAAATATTTGTATTTTGATTTTTTGTCCAATTTGAATCTGCTGCAAAGCATGACGATGGAATTTATTTTCATCTTTATTTCAGATGGCTAAATTTTATTTTTTTTTTTAAAGAAGATTAAGGAACTGCTGGCAGTGAAGATAAATTTGAAATGTAACACTTGAATTGTTAGAGGAGTTTTATTATATACATATTGTTTATATCAAAATTATTGAATGTTTAACTTGAGTTAATGAGTTTCTATTGTATGTATTTTATTTATTTTTTTCCTTAATTTTTTTTATTTATTATTTTTAATTAATTTATCTATTAATGTTAAATTATATATTAATACTAATACTTAAATTATATTAATATTGTCTATTATATATATATATATATAT
>CANUEY010055296.1:0-39481 GCA_948099555.1 Croton setiger | reverse complement strand
TTTGCTTGCTGCCAGATGGAAGTCTGAGTACAGTGGAAACCTTGGTTTCTACTGCTATTTGTGGAATGATCCACTCAATTTTTGGAGGCCAGCCATTGTTAATATTAGGAGTTGCAGAACCAACCATTATAATGTATACCCATTTGTACAATTACTGTATAGGAAGGGAAGAGTTGGGCCAGAAATTGTACTTAGCTTGGGCTGGCTGGTAAAGAACTATCAAATGTTTCTCTTACACTTTTTTAAAAAAAAAAAAAAAAAAAACATACTTGTCTTGATTTTTTTTTCAGGGTTTGTGTTTGGACAGCACTGATGCTTTTTCTGCTTGCAATCTTTAATGCTGGCAACATCGTCATTAAATTTACAAGAGTTGCTGGGGAGCTTTTTGGAATGTTGATTACAGTCCTTTTCATTCAAGAGGCTGTCAAGGTTCTGATTCGTCTTTATAATTCTGACGTTTTTCTTTCATCATAGGCATCGTATATAACAGTCTGGTTTTCTGTCTCTATACAGGGAATTGTTAGTGAATTTAACATTCCCAAACATGAAAATCCAAAGGAGGAACAATATCAGTTCCAATGGTTGTATATAAATGGGTTGCTTGCAGTCATTTTTTCATTTGGTTTACTGGTCACTGCCCTTAAAAGTAGAAAAGCAAGGTCATGGAGTTATGGCACAGGTAAAAGGAGCTTTACCTGAGTATATCGTTTGCCAAAATGAACCAAAAAAAAAATTGCTCAGATATTAATTTTCTTTAATTGAATTATCCACAGGATGGCTTCGAAGTTTTATTGCTGATTATGGAGTTCCCCTGATGGTATTGGTATGGACTTTGGTGTCTTACAGTGTCCCCAGTAAAATTCCTACTGGAGTTCCAAGGAGGCTGCACTGCCCACTTCTTTGGGATTCAGAATCTCTTGATCACTGGACTGTAATTAAGGTACACTTGGATAATAAACTAATTTTTTATGTTTGGTAGTTTCTTTAGTAAGGGTTTCATATCTCTTCAATGTTCATCAATTTGAAGCCTATCAATATATTTTAGAGGCTTTGGCTTTTCTGCTCATGTCTCGAGACTTTAATTTTAAACATATTTAAAATCAACTTTGCAATTATTGCAGGATATGGTGAAGGTTCCAGTGGCTTACATTTTTGCTGCAATCATTCCAGCCATTATGATAGCAGGACTGTACTTTTTCGATCACAGCGTAGCTTCACAGCTGGCACAGCAAAAGGAATTCAATCTCAAGAATCCATCAGCATACCATTATGATATCTTATTGCTGGGATTTATGGTATATGCAATTCATGAGACTTTTTGTTCTTCCTCGTGAACGTTCATTTGCAGCCTAACCAGGTTTTTATACTGACATTTGACTTGTTATTGTTGATTTTAGACATTACTGTGCGGGCTACTCGGACTGCCCCCTTCAAATGGAGTGCTTCCCCAATCTCCCATGCACACCAAGAGCCTTGCAGTTCTTAAGAAGCAGGTATGGTGCAAGTTTTGAACTTAGTGCTCCCTCTCTCCCAAGCTCTCTGATTCAAGAATTATCACATACTAGTCCCCATCTGGACGGTTTAAGAAGTTAAACAGTTCTTTGCAGCTGATCCGTAAGAAAATGGTAAAAAGCGCCAGGGAATGTATCGAAAGGAATGCAAGCAACAAAGAAATATATGGAACGATGCGAGCTGTGTTCATAGAAATGGACACAGCTCCACCTGTGAGTGCTTTGCGTTTGTATAGCTTACTTCAAAATATATGAAGGCAACTTAGTATCTCATACCTAACATGGAGATTTACTGCAGAATGCTTTAGTTCATGAAGAGTTGGAAGAACTGAAAGAGGCTGTAATGAAATCTGATGATGGAGGTGCAAATGAAAAATTCAATCTAGATAAAGATATTGATGATTTCCTGCCTGTAAGAGTTAATGAGCAGAGAGTGAGTAACCTATTGCAATCACTGCTTGTTGGATTAGCAACATGTGCTCTGCCTATAGTGAAAAAAATACCAAGATCAATTCTATGGGGATACTTTGCCTACATGGCCATTGATAGTCTTCCAGGGAACCAGTTCTGGGAAAGGATATTACTGCTCTTCGTTCCAGCAAAACGACGTTACAAGTAAGTCATTCGCCATTAAAAAAAAAAAAAATTAAAATAATTTCCTTAGTGATACAAATACTTATCCGTCTGTATTTTCTTTTTGAGCAGAATATTGGAAAGTGTTCATGCTTCATTTGTGGAGTCAGTACCATTCAAGCAAATTGTTATATTTACGCTATTCCAAGTTGCATACTTTCTGTTTTGTTTCGGTGTGACGTGGATACCCATAGGCGGGGTTCTGTTTCCGCTGCCATTCTTCATTCTTATAGGCATAAGGCACTCTCTCTTTCCAAAGGTGTTCCATCCCCAATACCTTCAAGAACTGGATGCTGTTGGATATGAAGAAATTGATGGTCATTTGCCGAGGGTAAGTAATATTTCCAATCATATGAAAATTAGATTATTTTCTACTCAGTTTGATGGATCTAATAGGCTAATTATCATAATTCTTGAATACGCTAACTTGGTGTAGGAGAGAGAAACAAAAGACTTGGATAATGAAGCAGCAAGTGAAGACGATTTTTACGATGCTGAGATCTTGGATGAAATGACAACCAACAGAGGCGAGTTGAAGCTGAGAACCTCAAGCTTCAAGGAAGACAAATTCAATCAGGCAAGAGATTCTAGCTTATGGTAAGATTAAAAAAAATAATTAATAAAATGGTATTTAACTATAGAATTTGTCATATTTTACAGGTTCATCGACAGGATCCTAGTAGTAGAAGACAATGAGGCAACAACTATTAGAAGTTCGAAAGATTTACACAGAAGATAGATATGGTCAAACTCAAGAGACTACAATTCTACAAAGAAGCACTAGTAGAGTATTTGACCAAGGATAATTTCATTCAACAGAGAAGACCAATTATATAGATTAAATGGGTTGAGAGAAACAGCTAGAATTAGTACATGCCCCCAAATTAAAGGGTTATTTTTTCCTCGAGGAGAAGAAAATTGATTGATTATAGGAATCCATTTTTTAAATTCTTTTGTAAGCTTTATTCTTGATCAAATTTCAATTTGAAATATGAAAATGACAAAAGTTTGGTAATTTCATTCCAAATATGTCAAAGATTGATACCATGTAAAAAAAACAATGTTCCTCTATATGTGAGTGTCCTATTTTTAGCCCCAACACAAAACAAATGACCTTGCAATTCCAAAACTCCTTTCATTTGTGCTGTTTCCCATATAAATTTGAATAGCCTAAGAGCCCTGTCCAACTGCTTCACTCCACTTCCAACCATTTTCTCGTCATCTGAAGTCAATATCCTCCCCATGCACAAGCGAAATGTACTCTCGCCATCGCTACCATAAATTCCTCCACGTAAATCAACTTCAATGTCTCTAACATGCCTGAAGAGGTAATACAATAAAAGTGTGAACAAACAACGTGATGGGTGACCTAATGTCTTCGAGAGTTTCTTCCGCACTAGGCTTTCTTGGTATTGAACCTCCCTGTATCCGATACATTTATCGACCAAAATATCCCTGATTTGATACAACCCTTCTTTCATAACCTCAAGCTTTGCCACGAGAGGAAGTGATCCTTTCTCATTTTCCAAGTACCTAATGAGATCATTAAACATCTCAAGGACATCTTGCCATGAACTCAGACCAGAAGACTCAATGCTTTTATGTGGCCTAAGCTGCATCCATGAAGTGTTCTCGTGATCTGAAACGTAGTTATCAGTTAATAACCTTAAGCAACTAGAAACTATCTGCTGTCCAATGTTGCTTCCTATGCCTGAAGACTCATACAAAGCATCCATCTCAGATTTTAACCCATTTAATATTTTCTTCAGCGCACCTGTCCATATCTGGTGCTGTGTTACCTGCGGGCATATAGTTTGACGCACCAACTTCCTCTGCTGAGCAGATACATTAAGGAAATCGCTTACTTTGGTGAGCGAATTGACAATCATAGGCTCTCTTTCACTTATTTTCCTAAAACAATCGTATGATTTTGCATTACCTGACACAGTCTTCATACTGTTCCTTAGACTTTTCTGAAGGAATGGAGACCCAACAAAGACTCTTACAATTGACTTCAAAGTATGCATCTTTTGTGATATTCTATCATCGATAATGATTGAATCATCATTGATATTGAGTAGCTTTCCGTTAATCAAATCCACATCTTTTAAATCGTGGGTCAACCTAGTTACAGTTGGGAATGCTTTCTCGTACCACTCAAATGGCAAAACTTCGTCCTGACATTCTCTCGAGCAGTGATACAACCCAAATTGCAAGTGCACAGTACCATTTCTCTTTGAAATTAAAAATATCCGTAAATGCCTAGAAATCATGTTTAGCATATCCTCTTTATTACAATGCACATGCGAGTTTAATTACTTCAGTCCGACATTTTATCGAACACGTAGCGGGCGAACGACGCTAACAGTTTAACCCAACATGATCTGATCGATAACTTATTCAAAAACGCTTAATATATAATCAAGAAAAATAAAAAACTACAAACTTACCTTTTCATGGATGATCACAAAGTGGGAAGCTGCTTGATCATCAGCTATGCTGTGGAGGTATCCGTTAGGGAACGATAGGGAATTTTAGGACGAGGGCGGGACGCGATTTTCGTCAATGGTGGACTATCCATAATTTGAAGACGACCGAATATTGGCCCAACTAATAGCCCGTTCACAAGCCTGTGAAAATACGACGCCGTTTAAACGTCAACAGGATTTTTTAACGGTAATTTTTTTTAATGTATTAAAGTAGAAATTAGGAGACAAAGTAATGAGTTTGGCATTTTCATAATACCCATTTATGCTGAAAGAAATGAAACTATATATAATATTTTACATTTCTTTATATAAAGGAAACCGCTAATGGTTCGGATAAATATTATAACTATACTGCACTAAATAGGTCTTCGCTGTACAGTTAATAAGAATTAAACTCGAGATCTACATATTCTATCACGAATTAAACTCGAGATCTACATATTCTACCACTTTCGTGATAAATAAGTTGACTAACAGTCCACACCTTAATTGATATTTTAAAAAAAAAAAATTACCCTTGTATTTAATTATTTGAACACTTTTAAAAGCAATACATATGGCATTAAAAAAGAAATAATAGGATTGACATTAACAAAAGTTAAAACAAGGAGCAAAGCTAATGAAAATTTAAACCTAATTAATAATATATATTTTAGCTAAATTAAGAAAAAAGAGTTGAAAGTGTTAAGGTGATAAAGCTTAGATAAGAAAAGGAAAAAACTTTAATAGGGTTATGAGCAAGAGCATGCTTGGCTTATAAAAAGCTTAAAAAAAAGGAAAAGCTTTTTTAAAAGTTATATATATATATATATATATTTTAAGTGAATATTTTCATAGCTTGAATTGGATAAAAAGCTCTCTTGTTTTTTATACCATTTGACTATCACAGTGTTATCAATAATCTTATAATTAATCCATTGAATTTATTTATTTTAAATTTGGGTCCAACTGATATTAAAAATCATGATTAAAGATGTTTTTGTTCTTCTTTTATGAGCACACTTCTATCCATTGTCTTTTCCCTGTTTGATTGAATTTCACTTGTTAACTAAGGTTTAAACACAATATAATCATAATATTAAGTTTACCAAATATCCATTAATTTAATTTTCCTACTTAATTATATCATTTAATGAGGGATTTTTTTTTAATATTTATTTCGTGCATTTGTAATATTAACAACTAAACAAAATATCTTTAAAATAACTAATTTTGCTTATTTAATACTATATTTTGCTTTGCTACAAATGAGCAAATGTTCAACACACTTTTGTTTTGATCATTTTCGATTAGAAGGGCGTACTCGATCATAAAAACTAACATTTTCATTAGATGGATTCATAGACGAGTAAATGTTCAACACACTTTCTTATATGACCGAGGGTCGTTTGAGTTAGTGTGTACTGTTTGATTCTTTGATTGCTTAACTTACTAATATATGCATAGATAATTTGAACCTTAATTTATGTTTAGAGACAAAAAGAAAGTAATTAGTGTTAGATGCATATAAGATAAGAATGATTAATATGATAAATGACAAAAATAATGATGTGGGATGGAGAAATTGCACTGAAAATGAGCAAAGAAAGAAAGAAAAGGAGGGAGGGAAGGGAAGTACTTGACTTCACTAAAATCAACAAAGCAAAGCATATGAAGTAACATAAAGCTATGCTTAAAGTGAAGCAAAGAATCTTGCTAAAAGCTATATAATGGAGTGTAGTAGCCATTCCATACACTATCACTAATCTATGTTTGCTTACTTTTTTACCAATTAACTTACTTCTTAAACATACTTATGAGGGAACCCACAAAAGTTTTTTCTTTTAAAGTTTTGGTATCCTATGTGTGAAATTATTGTTTTAATTATTATAATTATACTATTAGATGTAAGTATGTTAATTAACTATCTAATTCAGGATCATACTAATTTTTTTAAGCAGAATTTGCTAAATTTCAGAGTTTTTTAAGATACGGTATTCGTCAGTATCATCCATCCATTGTACCAGTTCACTGCATCTATCTTGAATTTATTAAGCAAAATTTTATACACCTAATCAAATTAAGAATATAAAAAACAATAGATTGAGTGTCAAATAGAGAGCTTATTATATATTTTTCACTGGGTTGTTATAGGTGGTTGGGTTGCAATTTCTTTTATATTTCAAATCAAATTCAGTATCGAGATCAATTACAAAGAGTCACAGTTTTTAAATTTTGACTTTATACATATCAATTTACGTAACTACAAATTCAACGGTTTTAATTGTTTTATGTAAAATTTATATATATAGAATCAAATTCTATAAATCAAAACCTTTTATAATTAATTTCGAGACAACTCAACACTTGAATTAATGTTTTAGAATAAATATGATTTATTTTTGGCTTTTTTTTTTAATTTTGAATTCTCAAGGGATTTTTTTTTAATTATTATTGTTATTCCTAATCTTAAACTAAATATTTCTTGGATTATTATTATTATTATTATTATTATTATTAGAAAGTATTTATTTAATTTAGCTATTAGTATACTGTCTGAAAAATTAAATAAAATTCATAAACAATAAGACTCACAAAATGCTGAAATGTAGCTCTCTTTCTACTACAATACAAATTTAATTAATTAATTAAAAGCTTTCTTCAGCAGAAGAAAGGCTTAAAATATCCAAAATAAAGAAAGAAAATACACATAAGAACAAAAATTTATAATAATAATAAAAAAAGTACATTAATCTGAGATGCTGCAGTATCAACTTTTTTCTTGATTCTCTTTTCCTTGTACTAGTTCAATCTACTGCAGTACCTGAAAACGCCAAATAATATATTTAATTAATTAATTACACTAATTAAAGCTTATTAATTAAATTTATAACAATATTAATGCATAATTATATATGTAAAAAAATACTTACAAAATTCTGTTTATTAATATGTTGTCTTGCTAACTGATAATTCCCTTGGTGCATTGCATTTGTAGCATTCAGTTCTACTAGCAAAGTTATGCTCGTTACAACCAGTCCTGTAAAATTTAATTTAAATTCAATTAAATTTAGTGTAATTAAAATAATTATGCTAATTACTAAAAAATAATCACAATTAAAATTGCGAAAAAAGGTGACTATTTTTGACATTATTAGAAAAGTCCGCTACAAAAATAGTGAAATTACCTGGTGCAAATCCAGTCGCCGGATTTCCATCCCGAGCGACTGGTGCTTCCACCAAACCCGAAACCTCTCACTCTCGACGACATGTCGGAATCAAACCCAACAGAAGACTCATCTTTGGAAGCACCGCACTTGAAACAATTTGACCGGCTAGCAAAGTTATGAGCTCCACAATTACCAAAAGAGCAATACCAATCACCAGGTCTAACATCAGGGCCAGTAAATCCAAAAGATGAACCAGAACCACCACGTCCGCCAAAACCACCACCGTAATGATCACCTCTCTCCACCATACCCGGCCTTGGTTCGCCGCAACGTTGGCATGAATCTCTTCTTTGGAAGTTGAGATGTTGGCAAGTCCTACAATTCCAATCTCCTGGTCTACTCATCTTCTTTTCAAGATTAATTTTCCTGCAAAGAAAAAATTTATGTATATATAAATAAATAAAAAACCAAGAACAGAGAATTGAAAGAAAATGAAGTGTAGAATACGTACGTTTTTTTTTTTGACTAATAGAATAATACGTACGTTGAGTTCTTATTTTTTTTGGTGATTGTAAGATTAGGGTTAAGGTGGGTTTATATATACATATATATACATAGTACAGGACCTCGATAATTGTGGAGATTGAGGTAGCCACTGGTTTGCATTTTAGGTTTTCTTTTCACTTTGGCTTTGGCTCTTCTTGAACAATGGAATCTCAGTGATTATATTGAGAAAAAGAAGAAAATAAAATTTTGATATTAGATTTTTGAGTGAGAAATTAAAATTATTTTTTTTAAAAAGAAATAAAGCTCTTTTGGTTATGGCTTCTGGACTAGACGGGTGGCATGGGCATATCATCATCTAATGTATATTATTCAACTTCCATTAATGCCCTTGTTTATTAGGACATAAGTGTCCTATTTTTTGTTTTTATTTGATTTTTTACCTAGTTTTTACACATTTCGATTTATGGGTAGTAATCGAACTCTAAACCTCACTTCTTTATGAAGAGTTTTAGGATCGATCGCCATTAAATATATCAAGAGTGACTAAACTCCGAACTCAATTAGTCGATATTGGACTAAGAGAACATATTTTATTTTTATTTTTTATTTAGTTCTATTTATAATCTTTTTGACTTTCAAAAAGCATTATGGCCCCTCTCAATATTTTTTTAGCAAACAAAAATAAGGTCCACGCAAAATGTCTAAAAATACAAAGGCAAAATTATACATGACTGGATAAGGAGGAACAAAATTCACTGCTTGGCCACCAGACAAATTGAATATTCCCATTCTTTATTTTCTTTTTTTTTAATTTGAAAAAAAAACCCTAAATATGCTTAATATATATACATAAACAGTCGACGGGTCATTTCTCTTTTGAATTATATTTATATAATATATACTTTTATGATATATATATATATACTATAGTGACTGTATTGGAAAAATGGTGCCTACTTTTTATTTTTTTGAATATTCCTTTTATTTGTACTTGGAACTTAATTCTTCGGATAACTCAAAAGACTTACAAGACATACTTTCTTTATTTATTTATTTCTCTTTTTTTTATTCCATTAATTAATTTTTATTACCTCAGTAAGTCTTAATTTTAACTTTAATTAATTAAGAAATTCAGTCGTTAATATAAAGATGCTAATTAATTAATTTAAAACAAAATTAATTAAGAAAAACACACAATTTATTGGGGTCAGTCTTTAAGTAGATAATACTATAATTTAATGAGGGGTCACTCGTGCATGTCAGTTTTGGTAATTTAGAGGGAGATTTATTTAGCAGGCAGAGATAAAGTAAAAGTTTGTCTATAAGTTAATTTAATTATATTATCCAATTAATTAAAAAAATTTGTAAGTTTAATAATCTTAATTAGAGAATAAACATATTAATTAAGAGATGTAAGTAGAAGAATTAAAAGTGAAAGAAAATAAGAATAATAATAATAATAATAATAAGGTAGAGTTTCGATAAAGATAGTTTGAAGCTGATGATGGAAGAGAAGTCTTCGAGGAATTGAAATTTTGACCATCTTTTCTTTTTCTTTTCTTCAATTCTTACTGTAATGGCTTTTTCTCTGTCCATTTTCCTTTTTATTTTTTCTTCATTCGCTTAATTTGATTTTCGAATATCTTTCTTTCTGTAATTAAAAAAAGAAAAAAAAGAAAAGAAAAGATATGAATCATCCACCATTTTCTTGGGGAATGCTAAAGAAGACTGTAAATCAAAATGTGAAAAAGCAAAAAGAAAGAAAGAAAAAGGAGACTGATTCGATTCTCTTATTGGGAAATGCTTCAGTTCCATGCATGACCTGACCATCACCTCCTCCACTCTAACGTCCCAATTACAAATTGACTATCTCTCTTTTTATATTTATTTATTTATTGTTATGTAATTATGTATATATACTTTTGAAAAAATATGTTAAATTTGAAATATATTTTAGCTTAATTACACTTTTTTTAATTAAAAGAGCCATATTTTAAAAATTATAAGAACCCAACTGAAAGACTCGTAAAATTTTAAAAATTAGGACATAACTTGTAGTTTAAAGTTTCATCATCTTTCTATTGAACAAACCCTAGTTGCTAGCCCTCCTTACAGCACGACCGGATTATCGTCATCAATGATCGGGGTCATGCAATGATCACACGGTGATTGATTGCTCATACCATGGCCACATTGGTGCCAAAAGCATTGTTGTCCACTACCTTGTCTACTTTTTAAATTGGAGGTAAGAAAAATGAAATTTTTAATAGTAAGGGAGTGTAAGACTCGTATTATCATCTAATCTCTTTCTAAATAAGTGTTCAGATAAATTTATCGTTAGTTACTTTCTTACCTCAAAATAATTTTATATAATTGCGCAATTTCATAACAATCATGTAATTAACTGTCACAACCTTTCCTCAAAAAAATATAATTAATTGTTACTTTTATTTCAGAATATATATTACTTACTTTGATCTAGCCTAGACTTGATAAAAGTAGAGGTCAATCTGGTCACTTCCCTTATATTGTGGGCTATAGTGACCCAATTCTTGATTGGAGCTCAAATCCAATGCTTTTCAAGTACATTTTATGGGTCATTTTGTAACACTACATCCAAGTTCATAATCATAGGCTAATCCAGGCCCAAACACAGCAATCCAATTTAATATTGAGCCCATTACTCAAAAGTGCTTCGAACTAAAGCCCGGCTCATAAATACAAAAACAGCCCAATAGATTGTTCCCGCTCGTATTTCACTTTTCAAAAAACCGCCTTCTAACCTACGCCAGTATATCTCTTCCCACCCAATTTTTTTTACCACTCCCAAAATTAAAAAATAAAAACTATTATAAAAATAAAAATTACAGAAAAGGAGAAAATTGTGATTGTATGTATCTATCTATCTGCTGTATTGCATTGTCACATTTCCCCTTCCCATAATCAATCTCAGAGGAAGAGTAAAAATGCTTAGACACTCCTTTTGGGTTAAAGTAATTAGGGTTTTAATCCATGGATTCACCTGAACCTGCTCAAACCACCAACATTACTTCCACCGTCGCTGCTTCCGCCGTCACTGCGTTATCAGATTCTCCTCCTGTTCAAGTAATTCAGTTTGCGATTGCTATTTGACTTTAATTTGTGTGTTTTAATTTCAAACATTTGTGGTTTGACTTGGACTGTTTACAATTTCCGTTTCGTTTGCTTGCATTTAGATCTCTTCCTAATTTGTGAATTTTATTTGAAATGGGTACTCTGATGCTTTTAAGTGTTTGATCTATGGAATTAGGCTTTGTTTTTGGAAGTTTTTTTTGTTTTATTTCATCATAGTGGTTCAGTTTTGTTGTTTGTGAGGTTGAGGATTTAAATGGTTAGAATGTAATAATGTTTGTCTAATTTTGTTCCTGGGGTTGAAATATGAAACAAGTTTCTTAAGGTCATTCACTTTGTGAATTGTTTTTTAGGGATGTCTTCAAATGAATGTATATGCAAATGTGATTTTGTACATCAATTCTTTCGGTAAAGTTTATAGTGGCTCTATATTTAGCTGAGTTCCTTCAATGGTTTGGAATCACCTAAATGTTAATGGAACGATGATGCATTAAGAATATCATGTTTGTTATGGTTTTATTTCCTGTTAAGATATTCATTTCTTTATTTGGTAACTAGAATCCTTTCTTTAATGGAAGAATTGTAGCTTCTTTAAGAAACTGACAAGATTTTGTCCATGTCTGCTCCTCTGAGTTTAGGAATCACCTTTTACGAATTTTGCGAGCAATCTATCTCCAATAAAGCCTGTCAAAGCTGCACATCCAGTTCAAGGATTTGCAGTTGTTTCTTCTCCTATTGTATTCACGTCGCCACATACTGTACCACTCAGGGAAACAAGTTTCTTGCACAGGTTTGATATGTTTTAATTGAACTTACAAGTTGATTTTCCCCTTTCCTTTGAAGTAAGGATTTTAGCTTGACCTCTCTTTAATTGGATTCTCATCATTCCACACAGGTCACAACTGTCACAGATATCCCGTGCAGAAATATCTCAAAATGTTGATAGCAATGAGAAAGTAGTTGGACATTTCAATGGTTTGGAGAAATATGTTATCTATTGTAGCAGATCAATCACTGACATCCCGAAGGACAATGATATTGAAAACTCCCCAGAAGATCAACATGGCAGTTCCTCGGGGTGTGTTGATGAATTCCTACATGATCCTGTTGATGTGGAGTGTTCAAACGCCCAGAATTTTGTGAACCCAAGTATAAAACAGTGTAGTGACGGGCTTCAATCGTCAGTAAGCAATTTATCTAATTACAATGAAGTTTTATACAAGCCTGATGATAAAAATGAGATGAGCCTTGTCATTCATGTGTCTGAGGCATTACCTGAGAAGGTTGAAGAGGATCAACGAGGGCAGTATGCGCTTGAAATCGAGCCTGTACAAGTTGAAGAAGTGCAAAGCAGTATATGTGAGCTGTCAAATAAATGCCCAAATAATGAGTCTGACTTGCCCTCAGACCATGCTTCTGAGCAATATGATGACTCAAAATGTCAGGTATCTTTTTCTCCTATTTATTTATTTCCTTTTTTATAGTTTGTGTAGATATGTACTACAAGAATGTCAGTCAAAATATGAACACACATGTTGCAATAGTTTTTCCTTAAGCTACATGATGTAGGAATTATTAGCTTTAATTGCTGTCCAAATATTAACCAGT
This sequence comes from Croton setiger, assembly GCA_948099555.1. Classification (NCBI taxonomy): domain Eukaryota; kingdom Viridiplantae; phylum Streptophyta; class Magnoliopsida; order Malpighiales; family Euphorbiaceae; genus Croton; species Croton setiger. Next base: position 26,473 of record CANUEY010055296.1, on the reverse strand, counting down.
ACTTCAAGCATGCTAAGCCTATTAGCAAGAGTGTGGGAGCTACCTTACTTGGAGGAGATTTTCAAGATGTAGGGCAGTGATCCAAATCCATAAGAAATCTATGTTCACAGTAGGTGTGGATTAGATTTCATGCCTTTAAATAGATACAATGTAGATGGCTAAGCTATGAAGGGCTTTCATGACGAAAGATGAGTTTTGAAATGTTCTTTTAGTATGGGTAAAAAGAAACATAACTTATCATGAGTGTTCCTCAATTACTCCATTGCAATCACACTTTGGATTTTAGATGTACTTCATCTCCTTAGATGGTATAGCACACCCTTATGTGCTTTTGTTTGGTTTTGTTATTTAATGCACATTTTGTTATGAATACACATACATACTAGATTGGGGTTTTTTCTTTGCTTATGAAATCAGACTAGGATTTGTTTCCCGATAGAATAACTGTGACAATAATGTAGGCCAGTCAACTTCAACGTGGCTTTAGCAGGCGCTGCCTTCAATTTGAAGAAGCTCAGCAAATAACTATCCTGAACAGTACCTTTTCACCAGATCTAGCGAGCAATATAACTAGTTTGAGGTCACCTGCTTCAGCAACTGACTTAGAGAACTCGGATTCTTATCATGGGAGTGTGACTGAATCTAATCACAAGAAGCAAATGGTTAACCTGTCTCGTCCATTGACCTCCATGTTTCCTCCTAACTGTAGTGGAAAATCTTCCACAATCACATCCAGGCCATCAGGTATTGGCTTGCATTTAAATAGCATAGTCAATGCTTTGCCCACGGGACACAGCACAACTGCAAACACAAAATCAACAACAATAATGAGCTGTAATCAGGTTGATTACAGTAATAGTTCTTCAAATCTGAATGCTCCTAAAGACAAGATGCCTGAAGCTAAGGTTAATCCCCAAGATCTTGATGATCAGGTAACTCCACTAAATAAACGAAAGTTTAATTCAGAGCACGCTGACAACTTTGAGGAGTTCAGCCAATCCAGTTCAACCAAAAAGAAAAGGTACTTACTAGCTCTCATGCTTTCAAATTTCTTTCTTCTCTGAATATTTTAAGGCTACTAAATTATTTGTGAATGTATAGGGAAAAATCATTGAGCATCGATGGTGATGGTTGCAAACGTTGTAACTGTAAGAAGTCTAAATGCCTGAAACTGTGAGTCATCCAAGTTCTCCTTGGTACATGTTTTGCACTCATACTTTATTATTACCACATTCATTGAATTGAATGGCTAACTTTGGCCACAGATATTGTGATTGTTTTGCTGCTGGAATCTATTGTGCTGAACCTTGTGCTTGTCAAGGCTGCTTCAACAGACCTGAATATGAAAACATGGTTCTTGAGACACGACAACAAATTGAATCCCGTAATCCACTCGCTTTTGCTCCAAGGGTTGTGCAGCAGGTCACAGAGGTTACAGCAGCCAGCAGGGTACTCAAACCTCTGTTAGCTTCTTGCTATAGTCTTTTTTCCAGTTGGGAATTCAGTAATGACATTCAAATTTCACAGGAAGATGGAAACCAATCCGCGGCGTCATTGGCAAGGCATAAGAGAGGTTGCAATTGCAAAAGGTCAATGTGTTTGAAAAAATACTGTGAATGCTATCAGGCAAATGTTGGATGCTCATCTGAATGCCGATGTGAGGGGTGCAGGAATGTGTATGGCAAGAAAGACGGTAAGAAATCTGCCCCGTGTTTATCCATGAAATTAGAATAGAATTTATGGAGAACAGTAGTTTATTTTGATTGCAATTGAGAATAATATTTCATTTATGCATCTGCCTTGCCTGATTTTCATTTCATCTGAGAAAGACAAATAAGGTGTATTTATTCTTGATATTTTCATGCAAAAAGTGGAGAAAATTCTGCGTATTGTAGTACCAGTTTGCATCCACCAAGCTAAGAGTTGGAATGAACCCCTATTATTATACAAGTAGAAATATTTCTTATGACCGACTGTTTGTCTCTTTTCAGAATATGGTATGACGGAAGATTTTAGCAACAGAGTCAGCGAGCAAAGATTGGAAGGCAGGGTTCATGATAAGCTAGCAATTGTGGCAACTAATAAAGATTTGCTACATCCTGAGCTTCATGATATGCACAGCCTTACTCCTTCAACACCATCATTCCAGCACTCAGAGTGAGATTTTGTTTATCTTTATTGATGCCTTCATTCTTAAAGAAATCGGACCTTTAATTTGTTTTGTTACTTATTGCTGCTGAATATTTTTTCTTCAGCCATGGAAAGGATGCGGCAAGATCCCGACTCAATTCTAGTAGATATGTTCCATCACCCGAATCAGACTTATCCATCCTGCCATTAAACGTTAAATTCATGAGCTCGCCAAGGAATTCACAAAGCAATGACGTGATAACAGGAAGTAAAGCTGTTCAGGAGGCAGATTCCTGCAGTCAAGAAATGGAATGTAACATTGCTGAAATGATGAACCAATTCTCACCCAGATGCAATACCCTTGCTGATATATATGAACTTACTCCCTCACAAACTGCCTTGGCCTCCATGACATCTTCAGTTTCATCAAAAGCAATAGACTTGTCTAGCGGTTCAAGACTCCAGTTGTGCGCTGGAAGCGGTCGCATTTCATCTGGTCGCTCCCTTCGTTGGCGTTGTTCGCCCATTACACCAATGGCACGGTTAGGCGAGAACAAAAAGTTAGGCCATGACACTGAAAGCGGGCTTTATGGCATACTGGAAGATGACACACCAGAGATACTGAAGGAAGCCTCTACTCCCATTACATCTATCAAAGCAACTTCCCCAAATAAAAAGCGAATTTCTCCACCTCATAATCATCTTCGTGACCTTCGATCAAACACATCAGCAGCAGGATTAAGAAGCGGACGCAAGTTCATATTGAAAGCTGTTCCTTCCTTCCCACCTCTCACTCCATGTATTGATCCAAAGAACACCACGAGTGAGAAAAAGTAGCAAGCAAGCATAAAACACGCAGAGGTTGAGGTAAGGACTATCGGCTGAATCGAATTTTGCAATCAATGTTGGCTTGACCAGTTTCGTTTTAGGTTGGAATGGTTGTTGGGTATGGTTTTGGAAGACATCCATCAGTTGAGTTCTGTTTAAGATTTGAGGGTCCAATCCAATTGTAACCATCCTAACAGGTTTGTAAATTGGGTTTGTGTAGCTATTTTTGTTTAATATAAGCTATTTGCATTATAGTTACGAGATTTCTCATTTGTGTTGTGTGACTGTGACAGGTAGGTACCTTGTATGGAATGGCTGAAGAATTAGGCGAAGAATTTAAGAAAAGTGCTATTGCTAATGAGCTCTTAATTTTTCTTTTTCTCGGTCTTTTCTTTGTTCCTACTTCAATTTTTATTATCTTTCTGTTTATAAAGATGGTCTCTTTGAAATTTTACCCCTTATTTCTAGTAAAAAAAAAAAAAAAAATCCATCCATTTCAAAATTCAGAGTCCCCACTTTCCTCAATTGAAAATAAGCATAGAAAAAATTGGAAATAGTGAACAAAAATAGGATATATAAAACAGGACACCCAGTTTTTGATAATGCTTCTTCATGTGCTAATTGATACGTTTAATTTCAGTTATTTTCTTTATAATTCATAAAATTTCCCCACCCAGGAAAGAGAATAAAAAAAAGGTAACAACTTTACCTTAATTTACTACCTTCTTCCTCGAGCAAAACCCCAAGGATCAAAAGAAAATGTCAAAAAAAGAAAATACAGAACAATGGCTGACCGAAATCGGCGAGGAATAATAATAATTTCAGCATATAACGCATACGATCCTTCTATAACTGCTATATAGCTGGTATAATCCAAGTTGCTTGACCATGTCTTCATGACCCCAGCAACCCAAGTTTTGTGGTTAGCCAATTACAGAGTTCGTCGGTTTCTTCTGGGATTGTATAATGACCCAACCTGCATTCAAGTATGAGCATTTCTGAGCTTGCAGGTGCAAAATAATAAAGTATGGAATATAGTGGACGAGGGAGAATCATGATGTATACTCATTATAGGTTCGAAATGTAAGATTCCGAAATCCAGCCATGCCTAAGGTCTGTGCTGATTTCTCTCCAAGGTTATATGCAACCACATCATCAACTGCAACCATAAATTTAATATTACAGGTCAAATCTCAACAAACTGGATCAAAAATAATAAAACTTTCTTTTTTGATGCCCATTTCAGAATCATTTTTGAGTTATTGAGAGATTAAAGAAAAAACGCTTCCAAATCATTAAGAACTGAAATATAATCAATGCTATTAATACCTAAACCGTGGCAGAGCAGAATAGGCAAGGATGCTGCAAGTCTTGAAGCTTCATTTGACCCTTCCATCCGATTTCTCAAACTCCTGCAAATGGCAGTTTTGAAAATATATTGCTTAACCGCGAGGAAATATAACATGTGCTTGTAAAAGAAAAAAAAAACTCAAAATAGAAACCTCGAACATGGAAGCCAGCCACTCAGACTAACAATTGCACTTAAGTTGACAGGATACACATTTCCATTTCCATATTGTCCTGAACTGCGACATGTAGCAGAGTAAAGCGCAGTTGCTGCACCCATGCTGAACCCGCCAACGCCAAGTTTGACTGCAATGAGAGCGCTCTTGATAAATGGATTCATCTAACGATAAACTATGGAATAAGAAGCAGAGCCAACGTATTTTTATGCAAAATTCATCATAATTTTGTGCCATATAGAGTTGAAAAACGGAGGAACAATGAAGCTACCTTCTCTATTCCTGATTTTTCAGAAGATAAAATTAGGAATAGAGAAGGAAGCTTCTTCTTTAAGCCACTTACTATCAGCAGGTTCGTTCAACAACAGATTAGCAATATGTGCAGCAGAAGCATCCAAACCCTCCAAATCATCAGGAGCATCTTCTGAAATATCTCCCACATCAAACCCTGAAATGAATGGATAAAGATAATTAGATTAGACCGTCTTCTTACAGTATAACTAGTGAAGGACCAGAAAATGAAGTTTCTTTCAGCACATATGATGGAAAACACTAAACCAATTATAGTTATGATTTTCGAACCAGACAAAAAAAAATCAAGAAATGGATTATTAGTTCTTACAAGCCGTGCATGGAAATCCACCAAATAAAGCAACTGGCCTTGTTGGAGCAGTTGGGCAAATCCATTTAATCTGCCATATGAAAACCACAAGAAAAGGTCAACTCTTTGGTAACTTCTAATGGTATATTCTATTAGCACAAACGCGACAAGTAATACAAACACATTTTTTGAGTGATAAAATATGCAAATTATGTGAATTTAAATAAATAAATAAAAGCATCCTTACATTTTGAAGAGGAAGGGTTTCAAGGAGTTGGGACCAGCTGCAATACAAGGAAGAAAAAGATGTATCAGTCAACTAATCAGAACTCTGATTGCAAGGGAGATTCTATTATGACTTGAGAAAAATCCTTCCAACATAAGTGATAATATTATATCATTTCGAAAAGCTTTAACTTCTCAATTTTTTTTTTCATCTGCAAATTGAAAGGTCAATCAGGCTAGTGAAGAGTAGTCCCCTTTTCTTACCCAGCCATGGCCAAATATGGATTCCAGATTGCTCCAAAATTGTGTTAGATTTATGAAGAAGACAGAAGAAAACGACATACCATCACGTTTTATTCAACTCAAACATTGGATCAACAAATGATAAGAATCTTCTAGAAAAAAACATGGCTCAAATATTTAATTTAACACCAAAACTTTCCATCAACATGACAAGATATTGATATTCCACAATTCCAAATCAACTTTCCGGTCCCTATTAAGGTATATGCTCAAGATAAAGGGGAAAGTAATAGAATTTCAGAAAATGCATCTTGAAAAGAAGGGACAACACGTTAGTATAGATGGATGTTAATAGGTTCCCATCTAAATATTGATAAAATCCACACACATGAATGGACACTCTAAATAGTAATAATATAATTTAATGAACTGAAGTCTTTTTCAAGCTTCAAATGGGGACCAGGCAAAAGAGAACTTTAAAAATTATTACCAAAACCAGAAGAAAAAAGGCCAGCATTAATACCTTGAGCCCTTATCACCAAGGCCATGTAGCCAAACTATGGTAGCCTGGTGTTGTCCTCGCGGCCTGACCACATAGGTTCGTCCAAAATCAAAAGTTTTTGGAGTACTTCTACTCCCTGAAATGCCATAATCAAAGGGTTCAAAAAAGGGGACAGATTAACACTATAAGCAAGAGACTAAAATGGTAACTACAACTAACCAGAACCGGAGGAATTGTAGCTCATTATATTGCACTAAACAATTAACACTAGAGCAATCTACTTGATGAAATGAGTTAGGCTGTTTTCCTTTTCCTGCAATGAAGAAAAACGAAATTGGAAATTCCTACTTATAAGCAAATAAAAGGGTTTAATTGGGAATGTGGCAATGTGGCAATGTGACTTATCAATCTACATCAACACCTCTTACTTACACCAGTTATAGACTACCTAAGATCATAAGAAAACCAACCAACCCATCAGAAAATGAAAGGCACCCAAGAAAAAGCAGAAATAAACAAAGAAAGTGACTCAATAAGTATATATAAAAAAGCAGCTAATCTTTATGAACAAAGAATCCAAACAAATCAAAGCAAACATTATACTGAAAAATAAGCTAAACAAAGCGATTTAATTTGCAATGCTCAGACATATAAGAGAATTTATTCCTGGAAGACAGTGGGCAAGTAAAGCAGTTCAACTACAACAACCCAAGAATATATAACCACAAATTGAACCAAAAAGGGATAAAAGATAAGAGCTTTTTTCTTCTCTTCTCTCCTCTCCTCTCCGGTTATTTCTTTCCCAAGAAAAGACAATTTTACAAAGAGGAAGAAGAACAGAATAACCTATCCTTTCTATATTTTTATTCAAATCAAGTAGGTGACTGAAATGAAATGTTCATAGCATCAACTAATAATAATAATATAAACAAAAATATAGAATAAAAATAGAAGAGTGGGGTTCAAGTTTTAAGCTTTATGATAGTAACCTTAGTGTAGAACAACACCCAAAAAGCATTTGCTCTTTTTTTCCTTTCTTCTTCTTCTTCTTCTTTTTCTTTTAGCTTTTCTTTAGTTTGTTCATATTTTTTTTCCTGCGGAACCCCAAGACGCAATGTCTGTAATACGAAAACATAACAGGCGCTCTTCTTTAGTTTCTTCTTCTGCCCCCACCACCGCCATCTGCATTACCAAAATGCCCTCCAAGCACCTCCGCAATTTCAGCGGAAACCATTTTCGTCCCAGGCGTCTGTTATTTCAATTTACAATGATGATTTTTTTTTATTATATAATATTATTGCAAAATTTTAAAATGTGTTTTTCATATTTACCCTTACATTAAATAAAAAATATTTATAATACAAATATTAAAAATAATATTTTTAAATATCTAATAATTTATATTATTAATATCTAATAACTAGTTAATTATTTTTATATTAATATAAACTATAATAACTGAACAAATATTATGTATTTTGCAATAAAATTAATAATTTTTTAAAATTACACAACTAATAATAATTGTTTATTAAAAATATAAAGAAGATTGATCATAATAATAATAATAATGAAAAATAGAGTAATTTAATGATAAACATTCTTCCGATTAGAATACAAGTCATGGATTCAATCGATCGATCAATATGTATATAATAGTATGCGGCTGAAAATAATTGAAGTCGCTATATAGCCACTTGTATTTATTTATGACATGATGAAATAAGATAATTTTATTTTATTTTTTTTAAAAAAAGAAAGGAATAAGATGATATTTGGTAGTGTCATAATTCAATCGTTATGATGTTGTCATACAACACAAAGAGATACCATATGCCAATTTTTTTTTTTTTTTATTTTTAGATTTTTATTGAATTAAAATTTTTTCAAAATGCATTAATTTAATTATATTAATTGGTCACAATCTACTAGATTCTAATTTCACAAAATATAATAAAGTAAAATGCTAACACTTGGCATCATATCCTAATACAATATCTTCATGTGAAAATTGTTTTGGAGATATAGATTTTTTTTTTTTTTTTTTTATCTTACCAATTTGTCATATTGCCAAAAGCATTATAGCTTTTAAATTTGAGTCTCAATCATTTTTTTCTGACGAAATTGAAATATATATATATATATATATATATATATATATATATATATATATATATATTCAAATTTAGGATTTATTCTATGATAAGATAACATCTCCAACATTATGTAAATGATGCCTTAATTGAGATGCTACATACTTTTTATTTGAGATAACATTGGTATATTAGAATATATGTTCCGATTTTTAAGTGTCTATTTTGTAATTATTTTTTTTTACAAAAGAATTATTTAATTTTACATATTAAAATCTAAATGATCGATGTTATATGAAAATATAATAAGAGTCGATTAGTTAATTTTACCGCATCTTAATGATGTTTTAGTAATAATCCCTATTTTTAATTTAATCATGTATGTTGTTTTAATTATATTAATAATTAGGGAGAAGGAGACAATCAAATCTATGTGATTTGATTTAGTTTAACTTTAAAGTGTTCCTCATACCCCACAATATTAGAATTGGAAAATCTTTTGGTTTAATTTGGTAATAATGACAAAGTTGTGGTCTTAATAATCATGAGATTAAGCTACTTTGTTCAAAGCCTAATTATATTAATTATTAATTAAGAATAATATTGCCTAAACACTCCTTAAAGAATGGAAGAATAGGCTAAACATGTAGGTAATGTTTTAAGAATTAGTGTAAATTACCATCATATCCCACTTGTTCTATCGATATATAGATTCTGTCTCCTCAATGTGCTATGGGAATCTTGTAATTAATCATGTGCTCCATAACTAGCCTCCATCATTATCTTCATCAACTGAGAAGCTTTTTCTCTAGCTCTTAACGATCCACTCACAGACAAATCAGCCACCAGAGTTGAAAATTCCGGCAACCGGAATGCATCTCTAACACATTCTTCACTTTCATCAAAAAGACGAACAAGAATTTCAACTGCACCTTCTTTGCTTATCACGGACTTCCCTTTTAATACATTTACCATACATTTCACTATTTTTTCAGTTTTTATTAAGCTTTTAAGTCCTTCTTCAAATCTAGCTAGAAGGCCAAGAATGGTGAGTGCTGTGCTGGATAAATCATCGTCGTTGATGGGACTTTTTACTACTCTGATAAGGACTTGGATTGCTCCTGATCGGACGGCTAAGGTGCAGTTCCCATGGAAATTTACGAGCTCAGCTAATGAACTTAGAAGATGATGTGATGTTGTTCTTGAAATGGAATTCACTATAACTTGGATAGTTCCTGTTTAAGATAAAATCAAATTTTAAGAAATAAAATAATGAATATTTATAGAAATATAAATTAGTAATAAAAATTTTAAATAACAGTTTTCTATTGAATTGGTTCATGTAACATTGTAAATAATTATATTTACCTGCTACACCAAACTTAGCTTTGTTCTTATCCTCCATTGCCAAACTGCAAACCAAAGAGGAAGCTAATCTGCTCGATTGCGGGGACCTTGGAGAGATGATTATAGAATTTAGGACGCGAATGGTGTCTATATCAGCCAGAGACCGCTTCAAATTAGGGTTTAGAGAAAGGTTAAATAGAAGGTCTAAAGCAAGAGTTTCAATTATAGGAGATGAGGATTTGACAAGGGTAAAAAATAAAGAAATGGCACCATCTATCTGTGCTAGTATGTTTCTGTTTTGGGGACCGACTTTGGTAAGGGAAACCAAAGTGTGTAGAGCTTTTTGTTGAACTTCAATGGAGTCTGATTTTGCATTAGAAACATATTCAGAAATGGATTCTCGAGGCCGTGCTACTTGCATCGTGAAATTTGGAAAGAGTTAGCAGTTATTTCTTGTGGCTTGTCAAGGAGAAAGTGATATAAGAGAGTGTAGAAGTTGAGTTCATCGTGTAATGGCTTTGGAAAATCCTCCATTTCTCAGGTTGTCAATGAACTGTAATTTGGCATTTAGCAAATCATTGTTTATGGAAATTCATAGTAATGTTACAAATCCAAGCCAATTTGCAGGCGTATCTAGGTGGCCAAACACAGTAACAGTAGAGCTGAGCTACTCGAGACTAGCATGAACCTATTATTCTATTACAGGATCATGTAAATATCCAACCATTGCAACATGAAAGCAAAGCAAAATAATTGATTCTAAGATTCAGAATCCTGAAATTCCAGCAGCTAAAAGAAACTACTATCATAAATTAATGTTCCAGAGCTGCATTACAAGCAGCGAAAAACCCTTGCAGCACTCAACCATGTCCTAAAACCTGAACAACATTTTTATTACTGAAGAAACATCCTTGCAAACACACACAAGAGTATCCTAATCATAATATGTGAAATTGCGAAACTACAGAAATACATGCTCTACCAAAAATCACGAGAACAACAATTTTGATTATCCCAGTAGCCGATTTCCGCAAGATAGGCAGTACAAGAAAACTCGGGTTGTGAATATCTATCAAAAGTGAATGCTAGTCATGGTTCGTTCCTTATATTATAAATATTGCTGCCAAACTAATTCTTCCCCTTTTCACCTATGACCCTAGTCCGGCGAGCCATCATCGTATGACACCAGGCCCCTCTTCCCAGCAGGACTGTCAGATGATGACCTAGATCTTGCTCGTTTGGGAGATGGGGAGTCCAATGAGGACCGTGATGCTGATGGACTTGGGCTTCGAGGAGATCTCCGCCTCTCAACACGTGGAGAGGCACGAGATCTAGGTGCAGCAACAGGAGAGCGGCTCCTTATTGGGCTACGACTGGGAGTATAGCGACGGTTACGTGGGCGAGGGCTTCGCGATACAGATGGACTCCTTGTTCTGCTTCTTCGGCTTCTATATCTGATAAGAGTGTGAAAAGAAGAAATTAAGTTGGTATGACTTCTAAAAAGGTTTCTACACCATCCTTATATAGAAAGAATTCTAGAGATCAATATAAATGTCTACATAGCATGCATAACAGACCTTGGAGGAGATCTTCCTCTTGGTGGACTCCGGTATCGCCTAGGTGAATGCCTCCTGTAACTTGAATATCTATAGACAGACAATTACAAACAATTAACAAGATAGAATTGCAATCAACATTGATATATAATTGTAATAAAATAGAAGTTTCAATCCCACCATCAAATGAGCAATAAAACAAAGTGCAAGAATTGATAAAATTTGCTCATTAGATACCTGTCACGGTCACTTCTGCTGCCATATCGATACCTAATAGGGGAACGTTCTGGAGAGGGGGTTCTGTAACGTCGAGCATAAGCATACCGTTGACTGAAACCACGCCCTCTTCTGATGCGCTTAGGAGACCCATCAGGTGACACGCTTCTTGACAAACTTCTTCGGTCAGAAGGTGGTGATCTTGCCCTACGGACAGGACTAATGCTCCTCGAATAGCTACGGCGATTGTTCCTGCTAGGAGCCCTTGCAGGACTTCTACTAATGCTTCTCCTTGAGGGAACCCTACCTGAGCTTCTACTAATGCTTCTGCGAGAAGATCTAACAGGGCTTCTGCTAGCGCTTCTTCGGTAGGATCTAACAGGGCTTCCATTAAATCGTCTGTAAGATCTAGATGGGCTTCTGCTTACTGCTCTAGGCGCGCTCTTGCTCTTGCTTCTTCGAGGTGGGGATCTCATGGGGCTCCTGATTCTGTTTCTTGGAGAACGAGATAGCGCTGGGCTCTTGCTAATGCTTCTAGCCTTTTTCCCTCTAACTGGACTTGTACTGACATTTCTAGCTGGACTCCTGCTGCTACCACTTCTAGCAGGACTTCTGCTAAAACTCCTACGTGAGGCACGAGGAGGACTCCTGCTAATACTGCGACTCCTGCTCAAGCTTCTCTTCGAACTAACACTTGGACTCTTGCTCATAGCCCTCCTGGGACTAATACTCATACTCTTACTGATGGTCCTCTTGGGACTCATGCTTCGGCTCCTGCTCATCAACTTTTAATAAAATACCGGATCTGGATGAAGTTGTAAGCATAAACAATAACTTTGTGACAAGAATGGAAAGTAGACCTAGATTTGCCTGGGTGATCATCTACAACATCAGGTTGTCTATCATCACTTCTGTCAGATGTAGCATCTGCTCCAATACCATTGGTCTGCCGCCCTCCATTTTCTTTGGGAGATTTGCCATCTTCCTTCTCAAGCACATCAGGTTCCTCCCTTTTTTTATTGGGAAGAGAACCAGCTTCTTCCTCCAAAACCATATGTGACTGATCCTCCACTGCAGAACATTACACAAAAGACTGGTAAAAAAGGTTTACTGGGAAACTTACATCCAAATTTGAGCATCTAAGATAGTACAATGAATTATTAAAATGTAAATTTGCAATTGAGATCTTTTAGCAGAAAGGAGACAGAGCAAGAAGCAGGCATGGACAAAAGTTTTCTTTATCATTTCACTTGTCAAGAGTACAATATAGGAAGGAAGAAGTAACTTGTCACTTTAACATTTTACAAATTCTCAGTCATGTCTTAGTTGGATTTTTTATCATTAAGAGAAAAATGGAAACCAGGCATCCGATTCTGATTCATCTTCCCCACATCATTTCCAAAGTGAAACAAGAAGCTTTGGTAGCCCCTTCTTTAACTAATGGACTACACCAAGTTTTTTCTGCCACATTTATTCTCTCCTTGTTCAACATAGCTTTAACACATACAATAAGCATGTGATGCCTTTGTCAAGCTGGACTTGTCAAGTCAATACTACATAATAATTAGCACACTAAAGTTCATCCTCTCAAAATTTCTAAATAAGGCCAATACTTAACAATTCACTGCTTAAAAATACATCAAACAATATATTTGTTTGTATTTGGCTTTTTGGTTGAGCTAAAATTTTAAGTCAGGTAAAGCTAAAGATGCCACATACTTGCACGTCTAACCAAAAATTGTTCAAAGAAGATAGAAAAGAGAAAAGAAAAGGCAGCATAATTGAAAAACAACTGTTCAACTATTACCATTTTTTGCAGAAGGTTCTTTACGCCTTCGATCTTTTGCATGGACATTGAGACTACCATCATCGGAGCTGCTTTCACTATCACTCTCATCATCAGTAAGACTATCAGAAGCCCTGAATTAAAAATAAATAAGATACTATTGTCATATACATATTCATACACAAAAGAGTGCATCATCAAAAAGAAATCATGCTATTAAACCAATAAGCAAAAAAGTTACACTCCAATGACTAAAAATGACATACAAATTGATCACTCACCTTCCAGAAACATATTCAAGTAATATTAGATTACATTCGAGGTGGACAGTAGCAAATGCACAAGTACACGCATGATGAGGAAAGGGATTAGCAAGACAATGACTCGTACTTGGAACAAATACAAACCTCTTAAATATGAAGACAAAAGCATCATATCAAGTTATATTCCGTCCACCACTCACCAATCCAAAAAGGATATGGAGATGTACATACTATAAGCATCATTTTTTTCCTTCACAAATTCAGTTTAATGGAGGGGAGAGAATCAAAATTCCATGGACATACAACAATGCTTTTGGAGCATTGAAAAAGTAGAGCTTCTATGTGCAATTTCTCATGTCAGAAATTCCAAAAAAAAAAATATATATATCATAAACTACAATGGTTCACCTAAAAGAGCATGTGTATTGAGTCAAATATCAACCTTCTTTTACTGCAATAACATCAAGACATTTGAAGCTGAACTACCAGAATAGGTTTAACAAAATAACACCAGATAAGTCAGAGTAACTACCTTCGTGATTTGCGATTGGATTTTTTATCCCGCCTCTTCCGCCTCCTCTCACGTCGCTTATCTCTTCTTCTAGCACGCCTATATTTGTCCCTTTTAGAAGACCTCTTTCTCTTCTTACGTCTGTCACCACTCGAAGAACTAATATCAGTGGAGGAGGACATAGATGAGTCAGACTCACTGTCAGAATCAGATGATTCGGACTCAGAATCGGAAGAACTCTCTGAATCAGATGAATAGTATCTTCTTCTTCTCTTCTTTCTGTCTCTAGCAGATTTTTTATGCCTTCCCTTCTTCCGTGCTTCATGATCGTCTGGATCAGACAATGCATCCTTTCCCATTTTAAGTTTATTATGTACTTTTTTCTTGTCTGCATCTTCCAACAATAAAATAGATGATTTAGTAGAGAAGTAAAGGATAAGATAAACTGCCTCAAAATCAAAACTGAAATTCAGAGAGGAAGAAAAAAAAAAATCAATACAATTATGCATTTTTCTTGAAAAATATTAAAACTAAAATATATTTAAGTTCCCCAAAATCTTACCCTCCTTATATTCACCACAGTTAACTATCTTAATTATCACCGTTGGTTTCCCTTCTTCATCCCCAGCAGTTTCAATTTTTTTCAGCACTTCTTCCCCTTGCACAAGCTTACCAAAGACTACATACTTCCTACATAATAGAAGTCATTGACTTCAGTCACACAAACTAACTTCATTCTGTAAAAATGTCAAGTTTAAAGAACTAATGGAACTATATCATGTACAAAATAAAGCTTCAACATGTACTGAAAACAGGTTGAAATTCTAGAAGTGGAAAACAAACCTGTCAAGATGATGATTAGCCTTAAATGTAATTATAAATTGGGAACCTAGGGTGTCTCGATCAGCTACAGACATTGACAGAAGACCAGGTTCATCATGCTTAAGCTTAGGAGCTTCATCTGAAATCACAATCACCAGTTATTACAACAATAATTTTTGGATGTCTCAGTTAATATAGCAAAGTACAGTTTTCATAACGTACCCTATACAGGCTACAAAATTCACCAAAATGATGATTATGGAGGTTTTCAAAAAAGCAGAGGTATGTTTTCACATTTCGACATTGTAATAAAAAAATTAGCAAAGTTAAGGACAACAAAACATTCCATGTCATAATTATGTATCAGGTACATGTATGTACATGTGCATCCAGCCATCCACTTTAATGAAAATCAATTATGTTGAAGGAATCAATTGAAGTATTCTCACCGGGAAACTTGCTCCCATATATGTGCTCTCCACTGGTCCCTGGAAATGAAACAGGAGGACAACAAAATAATTCAAAATATAAAAATGTATTAAAAATATTTCGAGACAGTTCAATCATGAAATAATGTAATGTTGTACATTTTGTTCCAGGGTAAAATCATCACATTAGCCAAAAGTTCCAAGCTCAAGAACCATAAGCAAACAAAATGTTGTACATTATGTCACACAGAACATGACATTTCACCTAATAAATTTAATTTTCCAATTTTACCCTTTATCATAAAATTTTTATATCCGATTTTTAAGATAATGAAAGATAACTATTTATTTTGAAAGATATTAAATATAATTATATTAAATTTAAATTACCTAAGGATATTTTAGTAATTTATTTTACAAATTTTCTAATTTGGATCCCTTATTAATATTTCCCAAAATGGAGAGGGGCACTCTTTTTGGGACGGACATAGTAATATTTAAAAAATTAACAAAGATTTTGAATATATAAATAATTGAGACTTATGACTTTGAGAAACATAAATCAGGACCAAAAAAATACCAAATCATTTTTCAAAAAAGAATGGCTTATTTAAATTTCAGACATTGAGCACCATGAAGAATGAACCAAGAGGGCAAAAACATTTGAACTGATGACATAAAATGATGGCCTGGAATACATACCGTCTCGTTTAACAAAATCACCTCCCTGCAAGATGAGCTCAAAATGTTAGTTTATAGATAAGCAGAACCATTAATAGGATGGAAATTCTGTTGGACACTATGAAGCATAGTAAATTTTGAGGATGGACAACTTAGTAAGTACAACCTTAAAACTATATCACAAGAAAAGCAGTCGTGACCATCAGCCCTGTGTCCTACAGCATAAACAAGGGTAACTGACTAAAAGAAAGACCACTTCTAAGCCATGTTCAACAAGAAAACCAAGCGGAGAAGCAAATGTGGAACCAACCTATTTAAGAAACATCTAAATGCACATAAGAAATAACAACAAACCTGTGCCATGGAACCTTTGATGATGGAATGGAAAAAAGATCCCTTGTAGTGCAATGCTCTTCCAGTTTTAGGACCAATCCCCTTCTCCCCTGAAGAGTCAGAAGATCAGAATTGTTACATCCTATTAAATACCACCTATACTATTAAAAAGGACTCAAATTTATTTTCTCAAAAAAAAAAAGACTCCAATTCATGTAGCTGACATCTTTTGCACTGACAGGTGGCACTGCAAAACACTTAACCATAAGCAAAAATGACACAGGAAAAAAAATATTAACAGAAAAGACATTGGTAGAAGATCTTTTACCTGTACAAAGGGCACGGAAATTTTCTGCAGTCTTTGGAGCAATATCATAGAAAAGCTGCAGAATTCACAAATAACATAATGTTAAAGAGCATTGTAAAGCATGAATAATAACAAAAACCTTCAAATGCAAACACAATCTCCCAGACCAGCTTAATCCGGTCTAAAATGGTATTACCTCAAAAACCATCCTTTCAAATGGATCTCCATCAATAGATACATCAAGAAAAACCAATGGATTCTTCTTCTTTGTCATTTTCCTTAGACCAAGAAAAACAACTCAAGCCAGAATAACCTACAACCTGTATGAGCAGCTAATACATTGTTAGTACACAAAAAAACAACTTAAAATGGTACAGGAACACACCTAAAAAGAAACAATATGCAACCTAAAACATTAAATCATGAAGTCCTAAGAATGTCAACCCATTCAATACATATGTTATAAAGATTAATATGTGCATCAAAAAATTCAAGCAAAATAATCCCCACAATAAAAATACCATTAAGTATAACTCTTCCAATCCTAACAATAAATATAATGCGTGCATATACAGCTGAAATATGCAATGAACACTCTTCAAAATGAGTAAAGCATACAGCACTTGTTGCTGAAACAAAAATTCATAAAAGCAGCATCCATAGTAGATCATAATGGATCATCACACAAGGTCCTACTACAGCTAACTACAGTGGTTACCAACTGTCCAATAGTTACAACAGCTTCATTCTGACCTCTCACAGCATCAGTAAACTGAAACACAAATGCCAAACCCCTATCAGATTATAAAAGCTAACAAAACTTAAAGAGTTACAGCAAAAACCTTAAACCCTCACAGGATTCCTGAAAACCCTAGAGTATGAATCAAAATCAAAATGGAACAAAAAACACACAATCGGATGGAAAATTAAAAACTCAATGAGCTCGAACAAGTACAAATTGGAGAAAACATAGTAGAAAAAAATAAATTAACATAAATCTAAGTAAACTCATGGCATTCAGATTGTACGCTCTGGATCAGAAACAAATACAAGAAATTGCACGAAATAGATAGAAAACGAGTCGGAGGCGCAGGCAGAGAAACCCTAGAGTTTACCTGTAGGTGACGCTGAGCCACAGAATGGTTAACACGATATACGATGGAAAATGAGTAAGGTGAAGGAAAACCTAGCCTGCGTCTCTATTAAGAGGCAGCATGGGAGAGCTTACTTAGCTCTTTCTACAGATGGGTTAAATTCCGTTGTTGCCCCTCATTCGAGGACAGGTTTGTCTGAATTGCACTTAGCTCTTTCTCAAATTACATGCATGCCCCGCACCAGGCTATGTGTTGAGCAACAAATTTTTAAGTAATCTTTTTTTTTTTTTACATAAGCATTAAGCATTGTAACAAAATTTCGAGTAATAAAACACTAATATTGTCTATTTTATAATTACACGTGATTATTTTGAAAATATAACATTATTAATTTAGATTGCATTTAATTCAAATATCTTTATTTTTGTAGATTTTTCAAAAAATATATTTGCTAGTAAATTATTTCTTATGAAATTGATATTGAAGATGTATGGTGAATATATTAAATTCTTAAGGAATAAAATTTTTTAATAGAATATCATTTTAAAATAACACATATAAATCTTATATAAAAAATAAATAAATAAATAGAAATTATTATCTTTTACTTACTTTCATGTGAAAAGTGAAACATAATTGTTCTTAACTCTCACAAAGTTTAATTTCCACATTTAATTATCTCTAACCAAATGATAATAATAGGTTATTTATGTCAAAATCTCTAGCGATGTAATGCAAAGTTTGGACTTTTGTAAAATTTTTAAATTTAATAGTAATAAACTTATTATGTAAATAATAATAATAATAATAATAATAATAATAATAATAATAATAATCCCTCCATTCTAAATAATCTATTCATGGGTGTCAAAATATGTCAACAACTAACACGAAAAATAAGTGAGTTAAAATTGAATTTCAATGGGTTGACAGTACAACTAATACCATACGCTAGAATACGAGATTCCATATTGCGCAAGCCAATTTGCGTAGAAGTTTGCTTCTCTATAAACATGATTAAACTTGACATCCCAACTTCTAGCCAAGAAACTCTTAATATTGATCACCAGATTCCAACAAAAGCAGACATGCAATAGTGCAATTATTAATAATTCAACAATATTATTGTTTGTGATTTGATTCTTAAAACACATTAAATTCTTCCAATTTAGTAATTAGTACCATGTCCTATACAATTGTCATCATTATGTAAAGATCTAAAAATGGAATAAGGGTCACGAATTAATCAAATTTTACTATTTAAGCAATGTAACAAGAATGATAATCACAATAAAAGCATAATTAATTAAGAATTAATTATAATTATGCGCGTATTATTTTCTTCATATGACAAGTAAACTGATCAAAATTTGATCACTAACATAAGAGAGAGGGAAAAAAGCTGAAAGCAGCAATTTATGAGCTTATAAGTACAAAATTACAAAATGATTTTACGTCATCTCAACTTGACCAGCATTTCTTCTTTTAGTAACAGGCAATTCAGTTTCAGGATTAGCAGAATTATTATACCAAGAATTCTCATGTCTATCTCCAAGTCCCCAAATAGCATAAGCTTCTTCACCATGAGCAGCTGCATCACCAATCTCCATATCTTCATCAGACATTCTCAGCGGCACGGCGAGTTGGATTACCAAACAAATAATGCTTGTCACAGTAACATTAATAAGAGTGACATACACAATCCCCAGAAGCTGGATTCCGATTTGTCGAAAACCCAGATGGACGTCTGGGATTTGAAACCCATAAAATAGACCTACATATTTTCCATATGACCCAAAGAACAAATTGCATAAACTTGGTTCAGCAAAAAGACCTGTCAGGATACCCCCAAGGCTTCCTGCAATAGCATGAGTGTGCAAAACTGCCATTGTATCATCAACTTTTTGAAAAAGTTCGTATCTTTTGTGTACAACCATCATTGTAAACCAAGGAATTGAGCCTGAACATATGCCCATTATTATTGCTGCCCATCCTTGCACAACCCCTGAACAAAATTGCAGCAAGACTTACTTAGACCTAATATATAAGACAATTTATGGACCGAACGAATAACTATTTTTGAGGGGCATAAATTGTGTTGTTGATGGACTTACCGGCGGCAGGAGTGATGCAGACTAAACCAGTAATCATGCCTTGAACAGCACCAATAACCGAAGCTTTTCCGAAAACCAAAACATCAAGTGCAAGCCAAGTAAGCAAGCTAGTGGCAGTACAAATATGGGTGTTTAATACAGCTAAAGAAGAATCGATATTTGCTGCATACGGGTCTCCTCCATTAAATCCTGTCCAACCCATCCATAACAATCCTGCTCCAGCTAACATAAGAATGATATTATTTGGAGGGAATCTTTCTCTGTCTTTCGTCAAGCGCGGACCGACCTATAATCAAATATTCCAGCAAACTTATATAAACAAGACAGAAATATTACATATTTGTAGTTGAGATGCATCTCAATTGCATTAAATTCAATAAAATTACCCTAAACATTCGACAATAGACCATCGAATCATTTACGCTGCAGTACAGTGTAAATGATTCAGGAATCATTACTGAACGAATATTCATTATAAGATTGGAATTTAGAGATTCAGAATACAAGAAAGATGCTATTTTTACCCAAAAAGCAGCAGTGAAACCAGCAACTCCAGCAGACAAATGAATAACATAACCACCAGAATAATCAATCAATCCATTTTTAGCTAGAAAACCACTAGGACACCAAATACTAAAAGCTACAAAAGTGTAAGAAAAGGTTAACCAAAGCGGGACGAACATCATCCAAGCATAAAAATTCATCCTCCCAAGCAAAGCACCAGCAATAAGAATCAATGTAATAGCAGCAAAAACAGATTGGAAAAAAACCATAGTTGCATTAGGAAACTTCCCAATAAATGCTTGTTCCAAAAGAAACTTTTGGTCAAGAGCAATATTAGCTTTTCCCCAAAATGGCACAAGCTCTTCACCAAAAGCCATTCTGTAACCCCAAATGACCCAACAAACAAGAACACAAGCAAAGGCATAAAACACCATGAAAGCTGAGTTGACTGCCCATTTTTTCTTCACACCTCCACCATATAATATAAGAAGCCCTGGAATGCTTTGAAGACCAACTAGTGTTGCTGCTATAAGTTGCCATGCATTATCTGCTTTGTTCATCCACTCTGGATTAGTTTCATCTAATGATAACCCAGATGGAAGATTAAACAAAGAAGCTGGAGATGGAACTGGTGCAGTATTATTGCTCATTTTAAAGTCCTTCTAGCTTTGTTTATAATGGAAAGATTAAGAATTTAAGCTAGATTGAGCAAGTTTCGAGAACTATGGTAATGGGTTTTTATTTAGGAGAATTATGGTTGTGTGTGTTCAATCGATTATGTCGATAAGTTGTCAGTTAAACAATGTTGGTATCATTTTTGTCGATTTTTTTTTAAAACAAAAAAAATCATTTTAATCTATTTAGTTACTTGGTAATTGTCTGTTTTTTATGTGTTCTTAGCTCATTTTTGTTTGATTATTTTATTTAATTTTGTTTTTCAAGTTGTTGGCGAGGAATCCAATCATCTTCTTACGGCAATTCCAAAGATTCCCGATTTTGATTTGTCAGTCATGAAACTAACAAAAATGCTCTGTTTTCCTTTGGTATTTTAAATCAAAAATTCCAGGAAGAAAGAAAAAATGGGCCAAGAACAATACGCAGACCCAAGTCAATTGAGAATTTAAAACGATGCGTTTTGAGGTAACTCTAGTTAGCTTACTCCTGCTCCTCACGAGAGAAGACATCTATGGCGGAGGAGGGTTTTGAGAAACACGAAAACAAGTCATGGAGAGTCCTCGAATTCTACAGTGGAATCGGTGGCATGGTAATCTTCTTCTTCTTCTTCATCTTCTTGATTCCTCGATTTCTTCTTCTTCTTCTTTTATAGTCCTCGCCCTTGAGGTATTTTATAGTTCAAATAACTGATTAATTTTTGTTCTTATTGTGTTCATTAGAGGTTTTCGCTAATGAAGGCCGGCGTGAAAGCAGAAGTAATCGAAGCTTTTGACATAAATAATATAGCTAATGATGTTTATGAGTACAATTTTGGCCACCGTCCTTATCAGGTTTGTTTTTACCATTCTGCTTATCGCTTCTTCTGCTATAAAATTGTATTCAATAAGTATAATTTTAGAAGATGCTTAGCGATTCGTAGATTAGCTTGCATTATTTTGGAATTGGAACTTGTGAATTTTCATAGTTTAATTGTATCTTAAACATTTGGAGAATCATAGGGTAATATTCAGAGTCTGACTGCTGCTGATCTCGACAGTTATGGGGCGGATGCGTGGCTGCTTTCACCCCCTTGTCAACCCTACACTCGACAAGGTTGAAATTGCTTGTTGATATTTGTTATTGTTCAAGTTTTTGTGTTATGGGATTTATGCTTATGACAAGTTCATTACATTTTATGATTAGGTCTTCAAAAGCACTCCGGTGATGCTCGAGCATTTTCTTTTATTAAGATTCTTGAACTTATACCACACATTAAACGACCGCCAAAGATGTTGTTTGTGGAAAATGTTGTGGGATTTGAGGTTTGTATCGTTCTTCAATGACTCAATTACCAGATGATTGGAGTAGGAATAATTTTCTATTTTGCCTTTTGCAGAATTCTGATACGCGAGCCAAATTGGTTGAGATTTTAGCGAACTCTGACTTTGTCACTCAAGAGTTTATTTTGAGTCCACTGCAGTTTGGTGTCCCTTACTCTAGGCCGCGGTATTTTTGCTTGGTAAAACCTCACTCCCTCCTTGTTAAACAGATTTTTTATCATTGCTGCCTATGATCTATATTGTCACCTTTAATCATAAGAGTTTTCAAAACATGTTGAAACTTCTATTTAGAACCTAGATTTTTGGTACATACAATTGGGAGAAGTAACTATTCGTAGTTTTTGTCAGATGATTAGAATCATCTATGTATATATACTTCTAAATGGCTGTTTATTCTCGACATTTGACAATTTAAGATTATTTAGTAGACGTGTCATTAGAAATGAAGATTTTGTGAATATAAAATTTTAATACATACTACAATTCATTTGCTGTGCAGGCTAAAAGAAAACCTTTATTGTTTCAGCACAATGTCTTTGATAATAAGCTTCTTTATTCATTGAATCCATTATCTGAGCACGGTAAACAGACTGTCATAGATGGAAATCAACAGCCGGAGAATTGGGATAAGTTACTCCAGTCATGTGAGCCAGTGGAGAATTTTCTTGAATTCAAGAACTCCTGTGACCAAATAGACGCAGAAACTGGTCTTGTTACTAATACCAAGGTTTCTGGAGACTGTTCACAAGGCGTGGAGAACAATGGTGAGGGAGATCTTAGTGCCATGGAACTGTATTTTGTCCCATCAAGCTTGATGGAGAGATGGGGAAGTGCAATGGGTATAACTTGTTTTTGCTTCATTTCCAAAAGTAGTCTTCCATTTTATGGAATTATGCTCTTTCTCTAACATATTCCTGATGGAACAGATATTGTCTATCCTAATTCAAAACGATGCTGCTGTTTTACAAAAAGCTACTACAGATATGTGAAAGGGACTGGATCCCTATTAGCAACTGTCGAGGTATATCCATTTCTATGTCCATATTATACGGCCCTTGGAAATTGTAAACTCAGTTCTTTTGATGTCTAAGAAAAGGGACGTAGCTAATTTGCAATCAATATAATTATTGGAGAAAACAGATGATCACCTTTCGTCATCTAAAACATTCAAACTACCTTGGGATGATACAGCAGTGTAGTCCTTACCTTCTGAACCCAATTTAATTTTAATGTGAACCAAATTGGTTTAAAAAAAATGTTAATTACTGGAACAATATCAACTGTAGTTCCAGAAAGTTTAAATTTTTATTGTCCATTTTTAGGTCAATGTCTGTTCATCTGGGTTTAGTATGAAGTCTTGGTCTTAGTTAGTAATTTCATTACCCACTTAAATGTAATATAATCATGATTTTTTACGTGACGCATATGCAGCCAAAGGATAAAGGGAAAACATCTTCATTGAAGGAGCAAGGCCTGAGATATTTTACTCCCAGGGAGGTAAACGGTTTTTATCGATGTCTCTTCATTGTTTTTCATGTTGACGAATTTTACCAACATAATTTTCTAATTACTAGGTTGCTAATTTGCATTCATATCCTAAAGATTTTGGTTTCCCACAAGAAATAAGCCTAAGACAACGGTATGTTATTATCTATCTCTCTATGACTATTAAATTAGTTAACAAGGTTGACATTTACCGATACTGGCAGTGACTGGTAAATCACCTGGTTTATAACCTGCTAATGCTAGCTAATAATAATAGACTTGTAAATAATGATAATACTTCGTATCTAATCCATATTACAACTAGTTTAATGTATCTGTTGGTGGTGTCTGTTTGTTTCTTGTAGTTATGCATTGCTGGGAAACAGTTTAAGCATAGCAGTTGTTGCTCCTTTGCTCAGCTACTTATTTACCCAGCCACTGTGATTTTGAAATCAAAGAGCAGCATCCCAAATATTATCACATTTCCCTGTCAAGCTGTATTCTTCCCAATTACACTAAAAGTCGACCATGAACAGATGGTTTTGGCCCTTCATTTTTGGTCAGGAGGAGGAGGGTTATGAAATAGTAGCTTCTGGAAGTTGCAACTTTGGATAACATCTATGGCTTGCGGTCAGCCATTTAAATTAGGCAGACATGCTTCTAAGAAGAGTAGAGGAGGGAGAGTGTTGTTATATGTAAAACAGGATATTGTAGTATTGAATGAATTGTTTTATTTATTTTCACCCATTAAGTATTAATTCAAAATTAATTGTATTTTTAGTTAAATCAATTGTGTTGTTACAAAATTAATAATTTTTAGTTAATTATATTAACTAAAAATTAATTAAAACAGGATTTTGTAGTATTAATTGTATTTTTAGCTAAATCAATTGTGTTGTTACAAAATTAATAATTTTGTTGATTCTAATAATTTGTAAAAGAACTTGAAATTTTAATTATATAAAAAAGAATTTTTATATACTATTAGTGTTATAAAATTTATATATCAATTTATGATTTTAATATTTGAATATTTTTTATGCCGAATTTTTGAACCCGGATGCGTACTTGAACCGAGGAGGACGAAGGCGGGAACCATCGTCTCAGCAAAACAACATAACACAACACCGTCACCTAATTTCGTTAATGCACTACAAAAAAGGGGTTTAACATTCTTAGGGTTTTTTGGTATTCTCTCTTCTGTTATTCGGTTGTAAAACCCTACAATGAACTTTTCACTAATTTCTTCTCCAATCTCTCCATTTCTGTCTCGCTCTTTTGTAAATTCCAGAACTCTGAGCTCGCTGCCCCAATTTGTCAATGTGACCATATCAAAATCCTTACAATCCCAAACTCCCATTCCGAATTTCAATTTTGCCCAAATCAGCAAGCGGAAAAAACCCAACTTTCCTCGTAAACCAGCTTTACAAACCAATAATCGAAGAAACCCAAATCTCTCTGACAGCAAACAGAACTCACAAGAGAGTTCGATTTGCATTCCGAATTTCAATTTTGCCCAAATCAGCAACCAGAAAAAACCCAACTTTCCTCGTAAACCAGCTTTACAAACCAATAATCGAAGAAACCCAAATCTCTCTGACAGCAAACAGAACTCACAAGAGAGATCTTTTTCACTAATCGATTCGATCAATTCTCTTTTAAGCTGCAAAAATGACCCAAAATCAGCTCTGAAGTATTGCAGTCTGGTGGAAAGCATCCGTGGGTTTGCTGGGAGCCTTTTGTTTAGTATTCAGCTTCACATTTTGGTAAGGTCCCCAAAGACTGTAGAAAAGGCGCGGTTTCTGATTAATCGATATACTTCAGGTGATTTCGTTCATATACCTGATAATCTTGTTGATCACTTAATTAGGAGTGCAAAAAGATTCGGTTTTGATTCAGATTCACAGGTTTACAATTACCTGTTGAATAGTTATGCTAGACAAAACAGATTGAAGGATGCTATATATTGCTTCAATAGAATGGTAGAAAATAATGTTGTTCCGTTGGATCCATTTATTGCTACATTTTTTAATGCATTAGTTAAGAATGGCATGACTGGTGAAGCCCAAAAATTCTATAAAAGTTTGATTTTGAAAGGGCTTTGTGATACTTCAGCTACACTTGATGTAATGATCAAAGCCAGCTTGAAAGATGGAAACTTTGAGGATGCAAAGAAATTTTTTAGAGAGGCGAAGGAAAGAGGTGTAGAAATTGATATTGGGGTTTATAGTATTCTTATTCATGCTTTTAAGGAATTATATATTGATTCAGCTTGTGGGCTGCTATGGGAGATGAGAGGTAAAGGGTGGATTCCGCATGAGTGTGTGTTTACCAATGTCATTGTATCTTGCATAAATACAGGAAATTTAGCTGAAGCCTTAAAGCTTAAGGATGAGATGGTAAGTTGTGGAAAGCCAGTGAATGTGGTAGTGGCGACAATGTTGATGAAGGGTTATTGCATACAAGGACAACTGGGTAATGCCTTAAGTTTGTTTGAGAAAATGAATGAGAGTGGACCCAAACCAAGCAAAGGCACATATGAAGTTATTATTGAATGGTGCTGTAGAAATGGGAAGCTGGATAAAGCTTATGAAATTTACAACCAGATGAAATACAAGGGTATGTATCCGTCTCTTGCCGTTTTCAATTCCCTGACAGAAGGATTACTGAAGGAAAAGTCTCTCAAAAAGGCATCCACGTTGTTTGATGATGCAGTTGCAATTGGTACTGTTGATATGCCAAAGTATGTCAGATATGAAGTCATTATTGAAGGGTGCTGCAGGAACAGGGAGCTGGATAAAGCTTATGAAGTTTACAACCGAATGAAAGACAAGGGTATGCGTCCATCTGTTGTCATTTTGAATACCTTAATACGAGGATTCCTGAA
>CANUEY010055285.1:0-85832 GCA_948099555.1 Croton setiger | reverse complement strand
TTGTGTAAAGTACAACCATTCACATTTTATCACTATAGCAATTATCTATTATTTCAATTAAGATTTTATTAAATAATTACATATTTATTTTTTAATCATCCTACACAAGTCTGAAGGTTAGAAGGAAAAGTTTAACTTTTCCAAAAAAATTAAAAACAGTTTACAGAAAATTTAGTGTTTATTTTGAGAAATTAACAAAAATTAGAAAACTCATACTTTTATTTGGATAAATTAACAAAAATTAGAAAACTCATATTTTTTATTCAAGAAAATGAAATATTTATTGTGAGACCCGATAATACAATTTCCAAAATAGAGAGACTCCAGAGTATATTAGGCTAAACCTTAGGGACCCCGATGATACAATTTCCAAAATAGAGAGACCCCAGAGTACATTAAACCAACCTTAAACCCAAAAATAATTACCCCTAAAAATATGAATTTTCGTGGAATTTTACAAAAAATAAAAAAAAAATTTTTAAAAAAAGATACTCTAACTAATTGGTAAACTGCCCATTCCACTCTATCCCCTTATCCATACAAGAACAGACACATCATCACCAACTATAATATAACTTACAAAAACAAAATTAAAAAATGTTATAATTTTGCTGAAACTTGTGTTTAAACTCACGAGGACATATTAACACGGAATCAAGACACACTCCACCTTTAGTATGTGTACAATCAATCTGTGTCATGGAAAATTTAACCTTAATTTTGGAATTAGAATTATCCACAACAAATTCACCTGCACTGTAATAAATCCAATTCCCTTGTTCCTGCAAGTAATATTCTGAAGAAGCTCGTTGACCGTTGGAAGTTGACAGTTGAAATTGAACTGGCTTTATATTCCAGCCGTGAACTTGATCTGCATTCCATACCTTCCTTCCAAATCTTTTTGATGGTTTTCCTAATTGAAGTCTGAAAAATACGTTATATGTATCTGCTGGTAATTCAAATTGTATTTCTCCTTCAACTTCAAACCACCATACTTGTTGAAGATATGCTATTCTATGAAACCTACATGTAAAACAAAAAATTTCGACACTAAATTCCTCACTGTTTACCTTTTATCATTATATATGATTTTAAATTTTTTATAGGATAAATTTTTGATTTACCTATTTTTCTAAAAAGCTAAAAAATATTGTACTAATAAATAATTTTTAACTTTTCTAATAAATAAATGTTGTTTCAGTAAAAAAAAAAAATAATTTTAAGAAGACCGATTTATCAATTTTCGTACTCTGTAATTAATAAAAAGATAAAATAATATAACTTTTTAAAATGTGAATAAATGCAAGAAAAATAAAATTCTTCTCTTTTTTTTTTTCTTAAAATAAAATAAAGCAAAGCAAAAGCTACTCATATAAATATACCTGGATTCTTCAGATGAAATATGATTCCAATATCTCCGATCATCTATTCCGGTAATTCTTAATGCTTTATATGAAACCGCAAGAAAAATCTTCCCACTATTTTTATCCAACCAAATTTGCTGCAAACAAAATAAAAATAAATCAGCTCTATATATGTAAATAAAAGAAAAAAGAATTATATATCATAATTATATTTACCTTGTTGCCACCATCGAAGCAATTAGGTTGACACAATCTGGCGTAAATCTGTTTCTTGGTCAAACACTCAACACTTTCTTCTAAAACTTTAGTAACAAGAAACTTATAATTTGAAGGCAACTTGGTTTCCCAAACCAAATCCGCTGAAGAAGCACCGTGAAAAGTCCGGTTCAACCCGGCCAGTTTACAAATCTCCGGTGGATCCAAGTAGGTCAGAATCGAAGAGACACAACTTTCCGGCACGTCATCTAAACTCGGTTCATTAGTCTCGAAAGCCGGACCAGAAAAACCAGAACCCATGAAAGAAAAGATCAGAAAGGGATTGATTGAGAAGAAAATGAAAGAGTTATAAAATGAAGAAATAGGAAAAGGGTTTAAAGATAGAGGAGGAGATGGTAGATGATGAATCTATGAGAAAGTGGAGGAGAGAGTGAGGAAGGTATCACCATTTTCTTCATAAACAACACAAACAAGAAGAAGAAAATGGAGATTTAATTAAGAGAAAAGGGATAAAGTGCAAATTCTAATACTGAGTATGTTTTTAAAAGGAAAAATACTGAATAATGAAAAGGACATTTTTGCAATATATATGTATATTTTATTTTTTTCTGAATACACCGGCCATTGTATATACACACCATACGTATATAAGAAAGGAATAATAACAACATCAAACCATTACAGAATAATAATAATAATCTCTCTACAATTTCTTTTTTGGTAAGTAAGGAATTGAGAGGCATTTTGGTAAACTAAATATACATATATTTATTTATTTATTGAATAAATACAAAATATAATGATATTATTACTAAAATAATAATAAAAAAGTTCATATTAAATTTTTGATCATGTGACAGTAGAGATAATATTGTGATTGGGATAACAGCAACTATAGGGTACTATATAAAATAGGGAAAATATCAAAAACACCCATATTTTTATATTTTATAAATAACTTATAGTTTAATTATATTTTTATTCTTAAAAGGATTATATTTTAACTTTTTACTCTTACAAAAGATCACATTCGTTTGGTTTATATATTGTTGATAGGCTGTTTGTAATATATTTATACAATATTTGTATTTTGTTTATAATTAAAAAGTGATCATTTGAAAATATTTAAAAGAAATGAATTTTTTGAAATATTATAAAATTTAATGAATTATTTATGTTAAAATCTTATAAACATTTGAAAAATGAAAGCAATAAGAATTTTTGAAGTTAGTGGGTCCCATGACCCCTATGTAAACCACATAGCCTCGTCCCTGGTTCACAAAGTCATAATATTTACATTTTCGAGCGTTACACTCGGTGGAATTAATGAATCACATATTCTTTTATAGTTATTAATACATTTGAGTTTAGTAATTTTATTTTTTCTAAGATTGTGTAAACTTAAAATTTGTCTTTTTATTAGCCAAAACCATCTTCGCCCTCCCGTACTATACTAATTTTTAGGCCTCTCGTTATACTTGTTATATTCTAAAACCTCTATATATCGTGCGTGTATAAGACGAAGTCTTTATTTAACAGTAATAACGGAGCGTTGACTTTAAGCATAAAATTCACGCATGAAGCTTTAAATAACTGTTGAGAGAACATTTTGTTTGTGGCGAAAATTATTTTCGTGCTCTTGTATCATACCAATTTTCTAATTTAGGCCTTCGTTGTATTAGTTACATTATTTGCAACAAAGTGATGACATGAGATCCACCTTTTTTACTGTCATTTAAAGTTTAATTTAAAGTGATCTTATTAATTTAAATATTATTATTTTCGCAAATATCATATTAAAAATGTTATTTATTTTAGTGAGTTAAATTTTTATTAAAAAAATACATTATAGAAGTGAAATAATGAAAAAAAATTGCATTTTTATGATAAAAAAATTAAATATTTTGGAAAAAATGAATTTTTTCTACTGAAATAATAATTTAGTTCAGATTGCTTAGATATTACTAAATTTTACAATAAAAAATATTATAAAATATTATTTGAGGTAATTTATTAATATTTAATTAAAATATATAAATTAAGAAAATAAAATTATTAATGACCTATTCTCAAGTCTTAAGTATTGTTTTTATTTTTGGTAGTCGCAAAAAAATTCAATCTTTCAATTTTTATAAACATTTTATATACAAATGTCAAATACCAAAGATCGCGATATTGATACTAAATAAATTTTAATAAATATAAATAAGAAAATTACGTAATTTCCACTTTGATGATTGCATTATTAACATTAAGATACGTGTAAAATTAATTAATGTAATAGAATCAACGGTACTAATTACTAGATTAATTGTCATAGACCCTACTTCACCAAAAAATCAAGCCCTTCCTACTCTAAAAGTCATCGAGATCGAACATGATGCCCCCATTAAAAAACACACGTTTGATCAAACAATTAATTAATTTTTTTTTTTCAATTTATCGGTTGAAAATGGTTTGTCCATTTATCGTTTATATTAATTCACTATTAATCAATTATACTTCGATTTGAAGGGAAGTTGGAGTATCCATTTGACAGCGCACATAACAAGTTTCACGTGTTTGCGGTTTAATTGTTAATTAAGAATTAATTAAATAGTTTATTTATCGTACGTGATTGCATGAACTTGGTGATTTTGTCTAGCTACTCATTGTCTATACTCTAAATTTAAGGATTTAATTAATCATATTAACTTTATTTATACGTGTATTTAATTGATTATATGAATATATTAAGCATATTAAATGGAGGGATTTGTAGCAACTAACTCTATTTGATTCTTATTTTGTTTTTCATTTGGGTATTATTGACATCTTAATTATGTGTAATAAAATTATTAGCCATTCTATGAAATTTTAGATTTATGCATAGAAATTTAAAAAAAGTGAAACATAATTCTTCTGTAGTACAATCTAGAGCAAGCATAAAATATAACTTTTGGAGTTAATAATATAATTATCCAAACCCAAAAGTGCAAATTTTTTTGAGAAGTAGTAAAGTGCATAATTAAGAATAAGAAATGGTTATAATGTGGTTTCTTAAAGACGATTCTATTTGGTCCCATATGTTGAGAGCAACAATAGTCAGGAGATATCTACAAATCCATAAAGCACAGTGGAATCTTTATAAAATATTTGAGCAAAAACAAATGCATTATTAATTTTTACATTTTTCAAAGTATTTTATAAAATAATTAATTATAATTTATTAAATAATTAACCAAAAGTGCATAATTTAGAATAAATTAATGTGATTTCTTTGTTGAAGACAATTATATTTGGTCCCCATGTTGTGAAAGGGCAAAGGAAGAATAGTACTGAAGGGATATCTACAAATCTATAAAGCAAATATGAATGATTGCAAATGCAAAAATGTAAGGGAGAAAAAACATTAATCAATCGAAATAATTTTCCCACTGAAATTAAGAAAAAGAAAATAAAATAGTAATTAATTAATTAAATAATAAAAAAGCGTTTTGTATTAGTAAATTAAATATTTGAAGCAAATTATGGCATCCACTAATTTTTTTCACTTGACATGACTCTACTTGGCAATACAGCCTAGAGCTTTTTATCGGCACGTGGTTCCGAGTCAGCAAAAAGTACTAGCCATATATTAGGTTCGTTTGAACACATCCACAACACGTGTGGACTCACATATTCAACTGTAACACTAGTACTACTTTTTTTTTTTTTGAAAATACTAGCACTACTACTCTCATATAAATATTAATTATTTAACAAAAAATATAAATATTATTTTATTAAAAATTGTAATTAAATATTTAACTAGTTTATATTTAATTAGTTTTATCAAATTTCATATTTTTAATTCATTTAATATCTATTTAATAGTGTTTATGATTATTTTTTATTTTATAAATATTTAGACTAACAAAAAGAAAAATTATTGTGTGTTCGGTAGCGAAGGAGTGATATTATTTTGCATATATATTGTTTTTGGAACACGTAAAGAATTTTGGACCATTAATTTTGTGGTGTTGGTGCGATTTTGAATTTTCCATTTTAAGGTGAGACAACATATAAATGAAGTATTACGACTCTATTTTTCAGCAAAAAATAAAATGAAAATAATTATGGAACTAAACATAAATTGCTAACGTATTACTATTACTATTGTTTTTTTTTTGAAAAAAAATATTAATTATTTTATATTTTTTAAAACATGAAATTTATGTAATTCAAAATATTTTATAAATACAAGTTTTTTTACAGTTACAATGGATTGCACTGCGATCTTGTTAAAAAAAATGCAAAAATACGTTTACTTTCTCACTAAATTGTCCTCCATTTTTCATCAAAACATTGGAAGTGTGAGTTTGAAAATTTTCGTACGGAAATATTTTAAAAGGATAATTACAATTTTATCCATCATAAATTTTGCATATTAAATAATTAGTCCTGTGTTTTTAATAGTATATTTTCTCGTATTTATATTTTTTTTCTTGTTTGACTATTTAGAAACTAAATAATTGAATATTTTAAAAAGTGAATGACTTAATAATTTAATAATATGAACTAAAAAATTGAAAATTTTGTATGAACAATAAATTTTTTGTCTTTTTTTTAAAAAATATTCAACAATTTAGTCCTTTATTTCTTATAACATTCTATATTTTAGTTCCTCAAACAACTAAATAATCAGTTGACAAAAAAAGAAATTGAGATGAAAAATATAGGTATTAAATTATATAATATATAAAAGTCCAAGGACTAATTACAAATTAACCCTATATATCTTTGAAAAAAAAAATTAACCCTATTTCAAATTATGCGGTTCACATGGGGTGACTCGCCCACGAACAATATTAAATCTTTAATTTTTTTTTCTCAGAGATAAATTATTTATTTAAAATGGATTGTTTTTCTCAATGTGACAATAATCAAAATAAAGTATGTCAATTATTCAACAAAATGCACAGTAAAGTCAATAAAATGGACAAATTATTATCATTATGATTTGATAAATAAATTGGACCTGCAAGATCTACCTTTAATTGTAGGTTTACTTAACCTAATCTCTTTATAGAATTAAAAAATTAAAGAGAAACAACTTAAAAAATGTCCATAATGCTGTTGTAATGTTTGTTTCTGACCCTTTCTCATTTTGTACGCCAAACCAAAAAGCTATAACAAATTAGAAACTCTTAATTATGGTATAAAAAATTAAATTAGAGTTTAATTAACTTAATATTAGTACCTTACGCATGGAATTTAATTAAGTCAACAGTGTAAAACAGAAGGAATTATTACAAGTGAATGTGGGTTCTTTTTTCCCACACGAAACGAAAACATAGCGTATGCAATTGTGAAGGCGAAATTTATTGGGAGTTTAAATATTTATTTATGTAGAATAATAATAGAACTCTATTACAAAATACAAAATAGAGCTTTCATTAATCATTGACTATGACTATAAATTTGGTAAATTACAATATAAATCCCATTAAGTAGACAACCTATAATGCACTAACACGTCAAGGAAAGATTGTGTTCCTGAGTCTCGAGAAAAAAAAAAGATTAAATAATGTTAAATGATTCTGTTCTTTAAAAAATAGAACCTATGAAAGAAAATTTCCCACATTTTTCCTGACTATGCAACCACCACACCACCTTTTCATTTGTTCATGCAGCCTATTCTGTTCTGTACTTGAGATTTTACTATTTTTTTTAAGATATGCTATATGGTATATGCTACTATTTTTCATTTTTTAATCAGGCACATGATTCATGCTTCTGTGTTTATTTGACCAAATTAATACTTTAATTCCTCTAATTCCAAAAGGAAAAAGACTAAAATCATCAATTTTTCCTTTTATTTTAATAAATAATAAGT
This sequence comes from Croton setiger, assembly GCA_948099555.1. Lineage (NCBI taxonomy): Eukaryota > Viridiplantae > Streptophyta > Magnoliopsida > Malpighiales > Euphorbiaceae > Croton > Croton setiger. The sequence goes on along the minus strand of CANUEY010055285.1, from coordinate 78,395 downwards.
CTATTTTCATTTTTATCTTTTAAATAGGTCATTTTCTTTCATTTTCATAAATATAATGATTAGTTCTTCCATTTGAAAAAAAAAACAATATATCTTTAACAATAAAAACCAAAAAATACTTTTACTCATAATCAACCTTCATACGTATCAAAATATAATTTTTCGAACTAATAAGCAAATACATATATTATTTTAAAACTCTCAACGTGAACAATTTTGAAGTATTTAACGTGAAAATTGCATTTTAATTTCCGTTGAAAGTAAAAGAGGAATATTATGATTTAATCCTTAACATCCTACGAACAAAGAACTTAAAAAAAAAATAGAAATACTTGCGTTAAATAATCTTCTTTAAAAAGGAAAATCTTAATTTCTAACAGGGAGGCACAAATGAACATACGGAAGCTTGAATATATTCCAAAGTAGAAGCATTTCGAGTAGGATGTATCATATATGCTTAAACAACAAAGAATATTGTGTGATAACAGCAGAAATGAAATATATTCCTTTCTAATGCCATTTCATTTCATTTCCACTTACAAAACTAGGGAACGAGTCATTTGATCCAAATCATTTTAGCCACATGACCAAACATAGAAATCTAATTCCTAACTCAAACATAAATTTAAAGGCCAGCATCATCACAGTACACAACATCAAACACCCTTCGCCATTTCTTCATGTTCAATCCAAGTCGGAAAATCTCCTTCAGAACTCAGTTTCATAGTTCAGCACAACACAACACAAGTAATTATAAATTTATATCCAGACAACAAGCAAAATGTTTATATAGACTAAACCATCCCAGCGCAGTGTTTTGAGGGACGGATTCAGATTTACAATGAACTAGACCAAAGGCCAATTGATCAATCTCCTCCCACTTGCCTCTTCCACGAATCTTCCACGATCAGTTCGTCCACTCCCCAGTCTTCGTAACTAGTTAAACCAGTCGTCAAAGCATTAATAATACAAGGAACGAATAACTAAAAAAATGAATGGTTGGGAAAATCTAAATGAATGTATTACATCATAGATTAAAATGTGAATAAAATTAAAGCTAACAGACTCACCTTCCATCAGGGAGGTAGCGACGGATGGTGAAAGGTATTTTCCGCTCTCGAAGTTCCTTCATTGCAATCTAGGCAAAGGAATAAATGAGATACAGAGTACATAAATCAATAACTTTAATATGAAAAGAGTAACTGTGACAAAATATATGCTGTCATTTTTGTTTAAAAAATACATGGAAATATAGACCCAGATACTACCATAGAAGAAAGAACTGTGCAAAACTGCAAATTACTAGCATGTTATTAACACTATGCATGTGCACGATTGGAGATTAATGCATTTTCCATCCATCAATGTTGATATATAGATGTAAACAATCCCACAAAATTATGGATCATTATGCTGGATAAAGACAGGATATGGTTAAATTAAAAAGACAAACAGATTCAGTACATGAGAAAATCACATATCTAGCAAAGCTGATTTGAAACAGAGTGCTTAACATGCCATATATAGCATTGATAAATGAAAAGTTCAAATTACCCAAGGCATAAGAAATTTTCAGGCATTTTGCAAAACTAATCCACTTCCACATGACAAGCATACTATAGTCCCTTGTTGATTATATATTGTATTACATAGCAAATAGAACCAAGTAGTGCAATATATGACATAAAGAATAACATAAGAGATAATACATGATGAGAACAATCTAAAAAATGAAAACAAAAACAACGTAAGCAATCCCTGAGCAACATAATCTCACCTCAAGTGGGTCAGTCTCACCCTCCAACTCGACCATGACTGGAGCATTCATACTGCAACAGAGACAGAATAGATATATCATCATCAATTGAACTTGAGAAACAGCAAGTTTACGTATAAGGCTTGGTGGTTGTGGGGAAAAGGAAGGGGGGGGCGGGGGGGAGTACAAACCTGATTTGAAGAGCACGAGTTCCCAAAATTCTAGCTCGCTCATATTTTGTCATATATTTAGAAGTTTTACGAGGTCGTTCTACAGGTTCCTCTTCTTCTTTATCCTCAGCTTCAATGGGATCCCCAGGAGCATCTTCATTGTTGTTGTTATCAACATCCTCTTCAACGCCATCCTGTTCAACCGTCAAAAAGATATTTAATATATTAGAGAAGTTTCACTAACAGCAAGAGAATCAAATGCACAACAAAAGTACTTACTTCTAGCTCAGGCTCAACAGGCTCATCTTCATACCTGCAACAGCAATGTAGCAAATCTTAGACAGGTTAAGGAGCATTATACAAACACAACATATCCTTGGGGCATAAACATTAAGTGGTTTACAAATCCCAAATTCTTGATGGTCAGTTGCCAAACTGTGGCTGAGCCACCACAGACTAAAACTTAAATATCCTACAACCTGGATGAGAATTATATGATGCAACATTTTGGCAAGTAGGCATCAACCTAACATTAGTGCAGTAATATTCGAGGCATCATATAGGCTTGAAACTGTAAAGAGCATAGCTATACAAAATTAAAAGTTTCCAATATTCTTCAACTTGGAAACAATATTCAAGCAACCACTTTCTACAAGACATTCTGAACAATTAACAGAACATAATTGAATAGGAAAATTTCCATCAATAGCTGATGACATGAACATAAGAAAACATTGTAAAACCAAACAGAATGATCTTTGTTCCACATGAATGATTAAACTTTACGCATTTCCCAGAATGATACTATTTCTCATAAATTGCATCCTAATATTCATAGTGCTACAGAACATACATCCAAACAGCAATTGAATTAGCTAAATTAAGTCAAAGCAACCATGAAAAATGATGTCTGGGTTTAAAACAACAATGGTCATTCTCTTTAGTTTCACTGTTTTTTTTTTTTTTTTTGTCATGGTTATACCAAAACAGCGTACTTGTATAAAAGAAACATAAGTACTAAACATGGAGGTATATTTACAAAAATCAGACATAGATAAAAAGGACTGAAGCAAAAATAACTCAAAAGGGGAATAGATTATTAACCTACATATGTTTTCAACATCAACAAAAACAAATGCTTCTTTTCAGAAAATCATTTTGACTGGTTGAACCAAGAGGGAAGTACAAGAAATTCCAGCATTACATCCATGACCAAGCATAGTTAACCCAAAGTTTTCTGCTGAGATTAAGCCAAGCTGTTGTGCAAGAAAATATCTACACTTGGAAACAAAACAAGAATAGACCATTTTTAGCTACTTGAGGATTAACAATTACATGTTTGAAAATTTTCTAGAACCTTCCCATTTTGCAACTCGTAGGAGGAAACTCGGAAGATATTCCGAATTCGGGACAATTATTTTTATTAGAGATAAACCGGGGGTTTATGTCAAAAATATTTTAGCCGCTATAGGCCAAAGAACCACACTTTCAATCGTTTTGTTCAAACTAGTTAATTTGATAAACAATCCAAAAGAGCATATGGTGTAAAGCAAAATCCCTAAAACCGTTTCTGCTCTGAGCTCTAGTGTGCGTTGTTAAAGCAGAAAACCGATACAGACTCAGAGAGAACGTACCCAACCATGTCATCCCCGTAGTCGTCGTCCGCCATGGCTGATCGTCAAATTGACGAAGACTCAGGAAGGAGGAGGACAGCTCAAAGCGTCTAAGTGAAAATAAGTTCTTTGTCCGTCAAATTCTTTCAAAACCTAAACGAGGGAATGCCGTTTATTTAGAGACGCTCGCTCCTTAAATACCAAAAGAAGGCCAACGAGTCTAAGAAATTCGGCTTACAAGCATGTGTGAAAATAAATAGGCAAAGTAGATGCGGCCATGGGCTGGGTTGGCCCGCTGGGCCTGCCTGGCTCGGCCGTGTAAAAACCAAACCTGAACCATTCGGTCAGCGGTCCAGTTCAGATTTAACAAAATTTTAAACCGTAACCGTTATAGATCGTGAACCGTTGTCGAACTGCCGGTTAACCGCTCCCGAACCGCCAATTAACTGGCAATTCTACGGCTGCCCAGGCCCGCTAACAGTCTAGCCCACCCTAAACCGTAGTCCGGCGGACCGCGGCCCAGAACCGGCCCGACTCGATCCGTGACCACCTTTAGGGCAAAGATAAAAATAATTAAAATTTTAAAAATTAATTATTTTAAAAATAGTTTTTTTTATTAATTCAAATATTATTTATCATCTATTCATCATATATTTTACATTCTATTCATAAAATTTTTATAAATTATTCATTTATTATTTATAAAATTTTAAAAAAACTTTAAAGATAAATATTTTAAAAAAAAAACTTCACATGAAACCTATTTTTAGACTAAGAATTTTTTAAGAATATGTTCAAATTTTTCAAAAACTTGACTATATGTGAATGTTTTCAAAAGAAATACTTGACTTGCACCCACTCAGCTAATTATAGTTCTCTAATTAGGGGTGAGCAATCGGTAACTGTTACCAATTACCGTTACCGAACTGTCGATAATTGGTTAATTGATCAATATTTTACCATCATCATTACCGATACCGAATAGTTTCGGTAACCGAAATTTTTTAGTCTTATTACCGATTACCGATACCGATTACCGATCACCGAACCTGTAAAAAATATATATATTTATTTCACATTCAACTTCAAAATGACGTAATTTTGAGGAGTCCAAATTTGGTTATTTTTTGAGGAGTCAAAATTCGGTTATTTTTTCGGTAATTCGGTAAATTTTTTTTACCGAAAATTTCAGAGTCGCTACTGATACCGCTACTGAATACCGACAGTTATTACAGATTACCAATCGGTAAATCACTGTTACCAATTTTTGATTACCGAATTAATTCAGTTCAGTAATTACTGATTAGTAATTCGGTAATAATCGAAATTTGTTTAACCCCTATCCTTACCCATCTTACCAAAACCGGTGAGGTCCAATTTTTTTTTTTTTTTAGAAAAAAATAGGGATATATATGCAAGAAGGTTCCAAAAAAGTAAAATACTAGCTAAAAGAACTCAAAACAGTAAAATAATAGCCAAAATGATACATTACAACTTTTTAGGACTCCAAATTGATAATAAAGGCTCAAGATAACTTTGTTATTTTATAAGTTTACAAAGTGTATACAATAGGTATATGACGAATTTCCCGGTGAGTCCTATTTTCCGATGACGTACTGGAAATCTCGATTTTCTGGCAACATCCCTGGCGAGTTGGAAAATCAGTTTTTCCGATTAAAAATCGACGAAATACTCACGAGCTTGATACTCGCTGGAATCCTCTCATATTTCATGTTTCTTGAATGAATCATATCAGAAACCATTGAAATCGCCGAAAAATTGCAGATTTCAAATTGTACAGCTACAGTTCATCTTCTCTAGTAAAATCTTACTGAAAATTCACTGATTATCGTCTGAAAGTCTGCAGAAACTGTTTAAAATCTCTCCTCCCACTATATACTCAATTGAAACCATAAAGATACCGCCATCGCAATTGAGGATAGAAGCAGTTTTTGAAAGTTTGCGATTAAAATTGCAACTTTTCGGCGAGTTTGAAATAGGTTTCCTGCAAGTTTCTTTCTCAAATTTGATCACCTTCTGGTCATCTGACGCCAACTTTGAAGGTACCAGAAGACTCGCCGGCATCTGGGCCGTTGATCGATACCTTTCGTTCATCAGTTGGACACAGGTGGCGGAGATGCGGCGGTGCTGGAATTGTTGGTGAGTGGCTGGTTTATGTTTATATTTTTATATTTCTTTATTATTATTATTATTATTTTCAAAATGGCCTAATTAAACTATATTTTTGAGCGGCATCCCTTTTTTGCTTAATTCTTTAGGCTTCCTGGTTGTAAAAACGCAAAAAAATTTTGCGGATGAATGCGTAAGAGCCTTAATTCTTTAGGAGTTTTCACATACATATCCTACTAAATTTTAACATATTTTAAAATTTTTTCTTCTTTTTTTAAATAATTTTCAATTTTTCATAATTGTCATTTTAGTTGTAAACATATTATAAACATAAATATTGCCCTTTTAAGAATTAAATGTAAAATATGACCCTTTTAATAACTAAAAATATAATTAGATCAAAAGTTATTTAAAGGTTTAAAAAATGATTTTTTTATATATATATTCCCTATTTTTTTATTACATAAGTAATCAGTGTATATTGAAGTGATTTACTAAATTAGAGTTAGTTTGCATGAATCTTGATTTAAAAACTACATTTAAATGGGATTTTGTATAGAATTTACATAGGTAAATTTATGAATTTATAGTATAAAAATAGATTATATACTCCAAACCTGATTTAAAAACTACTATAAACAAAAAAAAAAAAAATTCCTATGGTGATATTTGATTCTATCCATAGAAAAAAATAAAATAGTAAAATATAAATTATCTTTCTAATAGATGGCCGAGTGGTTGATAGCTCCATGAAATGAGTTGGATTGATATTCTTCTGAGCATAGAAAAATAATTCTATTAGATTTAATGTACTTTTTCAATGTAATAAGTGACTTATGTTAGAATTCAATTCTATCATTTGTGCACCAATTCATGTCCAATTTGGACCACGTTTATCTTATTTATATATGTTCATATAAGCTGGCATAAAATTTATAGTTTGTATAACGAAGATGATGCATTTGGGTTTGTGGGACAAAATTTTAATTATGATTTTTGTGATTTGTTATTAAGGGAAGATTAAAGGACACAATAAACAAATCTCTTGATTTGGGTCGCCGTCGTTGCCGTAACGACACTGGGTCACTCGCACCTATTCATCAACTTATTTTAAATATAAAAAAAATAACAAAGCTAATTGAAAATTTTCAGTGTAATATAAAAAATTATAAATTCAAGAATATAATAAGAACAAGTTAAGGGGTTTGCATGAAAATTCAGATGCTAACTCGCCCTGCTACTACCTTACAATGTGCTACTAATTAAGTTTCTAGATTTCAACATATATTATTATTATTATTATTATTATTATTTTGAATATTCTTCATAAATAAATAAAATTTTTTCCTTTTGCAGAATGTAATTGGGCAGCCTATTTTCTGGCGAAGGTGATCTACTAGTACTAAACCTAAACCTTATAGTACGGTAATGACAAGGACCCATGTTTTTTCTTTTTTTTTTTAATTAAATAATTTCTTAAATTATATACACTAAATTGGTAAATCAATTTTTAGTAATTACAAACTACAAATTTACTGTATATTGAGTGTTTTTTTTCTTGTCAAAAGGATGTACACGCTGCATATACACAATTATTAAGTATATTCAAATAAAACGTGGGTTTCTTAAAAAAGCTATTAATTTGTTCAAACAAAACAAAGAAAAATATATAGCTAGGTATAAAATAAGATAGTCATATAGTATATTAGTTAGTTAACATGTAACTATCCAAAAAATTATAAGGGAAAAAACAAAACAAAAAAGAAAAAAAATTGCATCAACTTCCCTACGATTATATTGCTACAAAGTAATAAGTAGCTAGTTACTAATAAAACCAACTACTTTGATTTGAAAATAACTAGTAACTAGTATAAAATATAGTATTAATCCTATGCGATTGCAAACCCATTATGCCTAATGGCCAACCAATCATGTAGGTGACCATTAATCCACTTATAATCTCGCTTCTAAACCGCGTCTTATTTTAATTTAAGTAAACTACTAACCTAGACCAACTTTATTTGATATATTCCAGAGCTTATTTTCTATTATTCTCATATTATAATTTTAATAGTTCCAGCTCATACATAACCCTTATTACCATTTTTAAACCAACCCTCTCTATATAAATAATTTTTTATAAAATCTGCAACTTCGTCCCTTCCATTGCACTCCTATTCTACATGACCAACTTGATCCATAACCTATTTCTTCTCAACTCTCTTTTTCAACCTCTCCCAAACAACCATATCAAAACCTTCTAGCAGTATATAAGGAGATTATAATATAGAAATATTATTCTAACCATAAGAAGCTTTAGCCATGACTGGTCCTCCTTCATCTGATTACAGTCCCATCTCTAAACCTTCTAAAGGGTTTTTCAATAACTTCATCAACTTCTTCTCCTCATTGAAAAAAAATGATCTTTACCCATTAACGTTTATTCTTTTTCTCTGTACTTTCTCTTATTTGTTTGGTCTCTGGCAGCATTCTAGAAGCATTACCTTCAAATCCACCACCGATACGGTTGTTCGGATGCCGTGTAACTCCGCCGCCAAACATGAATCCGTCGGTGTAGAACAAAATAAATCGCTTGATTTCGGGACTCACCACATGGCAGATGATGATATTGCCGAAACATCTACGGAAGTCAAAGTGTATCCTCCGTGTAACTTTAATTTCAGCGAGTATACTCCTTGTGAGGACGATCGCCGGTCACTGAGATTCAGCCGCCGACAGTTGATATACAGAGAAAGACACTGTCCGGAGAAAGATGAGATGATAAAATGTCGGATTCCTGCTCCTTTCGGGTATAAAAACCCGTTTCCATGGCCCAAGAGTCGGGACGTGGCTTGGTATGCGAATGTGCCTCATAAACATCTTACAGTGGAGAAGGCCGTACAGAATTGGATCAGATATGAAGGTGACCGGTTTAGATTCCCTGGAGGAGGGACTATGTTTCCTGATGGTGCAGATGCGTATATTGATGATATTGGGAAGTTGATCAATCTCAAAGATGGGTCTATCAGAACTGCCATTGATACTGGTTGTGGGGTAATTTCTCTTCCTAATTACTTTAATTCTTAATTTTCAATTGAAAGTAAAATAAATTGAAATAATATTGTTTTGATTAATTATATTTCGTTTGAGTATTCTTTAATTTCTAAGACGAAAATTATTTGTGGAAATTGTTCTTCTAATTGTGGAAAAAAATCTCTAATGACGGCAACGCGGTTAATTTTAATGATTAATTATGGTAAGCGTTGTTCTATTTTTGCTTACCGTTGATTATTTATGGTTAGAGAGTTTATCTAGTACTACTAACTAATCTTTTTCTTAACTGAATACTTTATTAGTAGATTCACTTTACTGAATGTCTGGTCGTAATAATTTCTTGAAAATGATTTTGTTTCCCAAAAAAATATTTTAAAATATATATTTATATTTTTCGAATTGCGAAATGGAATAATACATTTATTATTTTTGCAAATTTCTATATTTTAATGTTCTTGAATTACGGGTTTCATTACGGTAATCCCTATATAATATCTATCGAGATTTTCTTAATTTTTGGGAAAATCGTAAGATTTTAATCGGCAATTTAATATAGTATTCCGAAAGTCTTTCGTATTGGTAAGTCCAGATTAATTAATCAACTAATTTTAAAAAAAGATTGATAATAGTAAAAGTTAATTAATTGTAGGTTGCAAGTTGGGGTGCCTATCTTCTTTCACGTAACATTGTTACGATGTCGTTTGCACCAAGAGACACACATGAAGCGCAAGTTCAATTTGCCTTAGAAAGAGGCGTTCCTGCATTAATCGGAGTTCTTGCTTCAAAAAGACTTCCATACCCTTCTAGAGCTTTCGACATGGCTCACTGTTCCCGCTGCCTTATTCCATGGGCTGAATCAGGTAGCCCATAACCAATTACCATTTAATTACTCTTCTTTATTTAAAATGCATTATTAATAATGTCTAATTTAACAGGAGGGGTTTATTTAATGGAAGTGGATCGAGTTCTAAGACCCGGTGGGTATTGGATTCTTTCTGGCCCTCCGATTAACTGGAAGAGATACTGGAAAGGATGGGAAAGAACTAAAGAAGACTTGAATTCTGAACAGACTAAAATTGAAAATGTAGCAAAAAGCTTGTGTTGGACTAAATTTGTAGAAAAAGGAGATATTGCCATTTGGCAAAAACCTCTTAATCACTTAAATTGTAAAATTAATAGAAAAATTACGCCTGATAATCCTTCTTTCTGCCCACAAGATCAGGATCCTGATAAAGCCTGGTAAGAAATAAGCATTAATTAATTTTTACTAATCATTTAATTTAATTAACTCAATCGATTAGTTTTGCTTTTTTCTTCTTTCAGGTACACAAAAATGGAGACTTGTTTGACTAATTTACCGGGAGTACCCAACGGCGAAGAAGTTGCAGGTGGAAAATTGGGGAAATGGCCTGAGAGATTAAATGAAATTCCACCAAGAATTAGTAGAGGAAATGTAGAAGGAGTAACAGAAGAAGTTTTTCAGAATAATATACAATTATGGAATAAAAGATTGAAGTATTATAAAGCTGTAAATAGCCAATTAGGACAAGCAGGAAGGTATCGTAATATTCTGGACATGAATGCTTATTTAGGAGGATTTGCTGCTGCTCTAATTGACGATCCTGTTTGGGTAATGAATGTTGTTCCTGTCCAAGCTAAAGTTGATACTCTCGGAGCAATTTACGAACGAGGATTAATCGGAACATATCACGATTGGTAAATTATTATATCTCTTATTTAAAATCGTTATATACCAATTCACCTTATTTTGATATGAAAGTTTTATTTTACAATTTGCAGGTGCGAGGCAATGTCTACTTATCCTAGAACATATGATTTAATTCATGCAGATTCTGTAATTAGTCTTTACCAGGGGAGGTAATTATGAAATTATATTGTTTAATTAGTCTCTTGATTGAAATTAGAATTAATTAATCTGTGGTTATTAATTTCAACAGATGTGAAATTGAAGATATATTGTTAGAGATGGATAGAATATTGAGGCCAGAAGGGAGTGCGATATTTAGAGATGATGTGGATGTTCTGGTTAAGATTAAGAGAATATTACAAGGATTAAATTGGGAAAGTCAAATTGTTGACCATGAAGATGGACCTCTTGAAAGAGAGAAGCTTCTTTTTGCAGTGAAGTCTTATTGGACAGCTCCTGCTTTGCCTGATCAAATTGGATCTAAAACTTCCTAGTGTCAAACAACTTTCTTTTTTAGTTGTTTCAGTTTATATTTTTTTGATTTTTCAGAATTTTTTTTTTTAAAATTTAATGATGCCAATTATGATTCAATCAGTAGGTGTATGCTAAAACTAATTTTCTTAAATTTTGTTAATATGGTAACTTTATTTTGTATCAAAAAATTATACATATTATAACAATAAGTAAATGCATTCAAATTAGATGATTGTAACTAATTTTATAGGCCAAAGGTGATAAATTAATGAGTGGTGTTAGGTGACTCATGTAAAAGAGAAACCCAATTGAATAGGCTATAAATTGAAGTAAGAAAACATAAAATTCATTCAAATTTAATTAAAACAAAAGATAAAAGTAGTTAATTATGGCAGCAATTAACAAGTCCTTGATTGTGTTGGTGATTGTGGCATTAGCACTGCAGAGCCAGAAGGGTTATTCCCAGAGCTGCCCAAATCAACTCACCAATCTAAATGTTTGTGCACCATTTGTGGTGCCAGGAGCTAGTAACCCAAGTGCTGAATGCTGCAATGCTCTTCAATCAGTCCAGCATGATTGTCTCTGCAACACTATTCGTATCACTGCTCGTCTTCCTTCCCAATGCAATCTCCCTCCGCTCAGTTGCGCTGCCAATTGGTAAGAAATTTGAATCTTGGTCTATTAATTTTTGCTTTTTCTTCAATTAATATGTGACATTTTAATCTAATTGGAAGTTGACTTTTTTTGTTTTCTTCAGATGCTGAAGGTATCAACTAATGAACAATGTCACTGTCAGAAAGAGCATTACCATCATTAGGTGTCTTTTCCCTTTTTTTTTTTTTAAAGTTGTAATGTATCCCCATCTGGATGCAAGCTAGATCTTTATGTCAAGAAATAAAACAAATAGTACTTGTTCCTTTTTTCTTATTATTGGTATGCATGGACTTGATTAAATAGCTAATTACGTAGCAAGCAAATATTCTATGATATAATAAACTTAAGTCACAGTGAATGGATCGTACATTCAATCTGAAGTTCTGGATCTAGATTGAATATTAATGTAGCAGTTAATTACAGCATTATTGGCTTAATGCAAATTCACATGGGGCTATGAATAAATTAATTATCAACCATAATTAGAAATATACTCATTGACTTTGATTGTATAAGTTAATTATCTAATTTGCAGATAAAAACAACTACATCCAACAATGACGCAAATGTAAAATTTTTAGATACTTAGTTTTCAGGAAATGTTATAAATTTTTGAAATTCAACATAGTATTATAAATATAATAAACTTTAATCACTTTTACACTCAAATTCCAACTTTCGTAATAAATATAAGTTTACTTGCTCTAAGGAAGGTTATCGGCGGAAAGACAAAAGAGATGCTAAACTAGAACTGGTTGCTTGGCGCACATGATCATCACTCGTCAATCTGATGGTAAATACTGGGTTAAACATTTTGAAGCAGAACACAACCATGATGAACACATTCTGCTTTAGAGTTAATGAACAAAAGAATTGAAGTAGGCAAGTCTCTTGATTATGCATCCATGGATTTCAATAATTTCCTACAATCTGAAAGGACAAGAGATATGAAAAGGGAGAGGCGGGACAGTTGCTTGGTTATTTTCAGAGGCAGCACTTTGAAAACCCAACATTCTTCTATGGAATACAGGTTGATAGTGATGATAAAATAACCAACATCTTTTGGGCGGATGATAAAATGGTAGTTGACTATGAGCTTTTGGGGATGTCATTTGTTTGGACACAACTTTCCGAACTAGTAACGATATTCAGCCCTTTGTACAATTTATAGGAGTAAATAATCACAATCAAGTCATAATTTTTGCTGCTGCACTTTTATTTAATGACACTGCTGAATCACTCAAGTGGTTATTTGGTACCTTCCTAGAGGCAATGTCTGGAAAGAAGCCAAAAATTTTCCTCATAGATCAAGTTGCAGGAATTGTTGAAGCAGTTAATTCTGTCTTGCCAGAAACAAGCCATTGTTTCTGTGTTTGACAGATGTATAGTAATGCTCTTAAGCACCTTAGCCATGCCGTGAGGGATATTGAATATTTCTCCAGTGATTTTACAAGTTGTATCTATCACCACAGTGACGAGGAAGACTTCATTTATGCGTGGGAGGCTTTGCTGGACAAGTATGATCTCCATCAAAATGAGTAGCTAAGATGGATGTTTAGAGAAAAAGAGAAATAGGCTATTGTATATGGTAGGAACACATTTTTTGTCAATGCCAAAGGCTTTCATGTTGCTGAAGATTTATATAATAACTTCAGGAGTCTCTTAAACTCTGATCTAGATGCATTTCAGTTTTTCAAGGTTTTTGAGAGAGTGGTAGATGAGGAACGTTATAAAGAAATACAAGCTAATGATGACATGACTAGATGCATGCCAACGTTAATGGGAATGTAGTTTTGTTAAAGCATGCTAGTAATATTTACACATCTAATGCATTTGAAATATTTCAAAGGGAATATGAGTAGTGTTTAACTTTTGTTGTTAGCCAGTGCAGTGAGAGTGGACTTCTCCTCGAGTACAATGTGAATAAATTTGGGTGAAGTATACACAGTCAACTTCTATCCTTCAGATGGTTCTGTCGTTTGCAGCTGTATGAAATTTGAAAATGTTGGGATTCTATGTGGCCATGCTCTCAAAGTGCTTGATCATAAGAATATAAAGTTGGTTCCATCCCAGTTTATTCTGAAAAGATGGACAAAAGATGCAAGTTCTGCAAGGGTGGCAGAGACTAAAGAGTTTATTTCAAGAGAAAATCCTAAGTTGGCTACAGCTAGCCGTTACAAAGAGTTGTGCCGCAGAATGCTTGCAATATCGCTCAGAGGCGCAGAAACTGAGAAAGCATTATCGAGAGAACTTGATGAAGTAATTGAAGATGGAGAAGATCTTGACTTCAAAACTGAGGAAGTTCAGGGTATCACCTCAAGTAGCATAGCACCAGATGGTTCTGAATGTGAGAACCGAGAGATTTTCTTGGATGAGCGAACAATGGGGGATCAGGATGAGGACAAACATGTGACAGGAATGGAAGGACAGGAGATGATACCTCTGGTAGCCAACAACTTAAAAATATGAAAGAGAAAAGCTTTAGGAAAAAGGGAATTACAAGCACACCACCACTTCCAGCACAGGCAATCAACTTTGTTGCCGGTTCTCCACAACCAAGTACTTCAGCAGAAGCCCAAGCGCATAATTCTGTTCTGCAGATGATTCTCCCAACATTCTGTAACCTATATGATTGTTTGATCTCTTATATTTCTTAGTACTGTTACTTAAGATTCTGATGCTTCAACGTGAATTATTCAGGGTTTGTATGAAGAGGTCCAGTACATATACCAACAGCAGAATTCAGTCATGACCCATCAAGATGATCCCAAACCATACCAAAAATCAATTTTTTACTCCGACCAGCGTGATCAGTAGAAGAATTATGTGAATGTATTAAAATACAGTATGCTACGCGTAAGAATAATCTCCTTTTTCTTGTTAGCTGCTTCCTGTGATGATTTGTTCTTAGTGAGAAAAGAGAAATGGGAAAATGGAAAATCAAGATTAGCTTATATTCCTTTTCACTGCATATATGGTTCTTTAATTAATTGTCTTCTGTTTCTTGTTAGGTACTTCCTGTAGTACTTTGTTCTTAGTGAGAAAAGAGAAAGAAGAACTTATTTAAGAGCTGGAAGACAATCTCTATCTATTTTGTGCCTTTATTTATGCTTGGGATCATTTTGTAGGGCAGGAATGTAATAATTTCCTTGGTGGGATTCCTGTACTAATATTGTATTTTTTGTCTAAAGGGTCTTTTTATACTGTTATTTCCCTTCATTTAAAGGTGCTTCAGGTCAAGGTTTAGGCTATCTTAGGTTTCATCACCAAAAATAATGATTAATAACATTAACCTGTTTAAAAATATAAAATAAATTTTAGATTCTGGGTTGGGTGTTTCTATATTGTTTTCAATATCTTTCATTCAAGGTGCTGTTATTAATTTTTTGTTTTTCCAGTTAAATTCAGTTTTATTGATGTATGTTAAAGTCGGCTTGGATTGATGGTGGGTGTCAACTTGTGGGAAGTCTCATTAAACTTTCACTTCTTTTTTGTAGCTGTGTAGTGTATGTATAATTGACTGGGAGAACACATGTATATCCAGTCTAGTACTTTATTATGATAACTGCCTTAAAGTTTCTATCTTTCTGAGTTTGTCTTGGCTTTCTAATGTGCAAATTATGATGGAAAGACAGCTACATTATGTGTAGGTTGCGCACTTTATTATGATCCAGAGACTGGAAAGGAGGATCCTTCAAAGAGTGGTGTATGCAGTCCTAGAATGAAAAGGCAACTGTAGGTGGTCAAAATGCTTGAAGCTGTAAGTTCATTCATAATAAGTTTGAGATAACCTTACAGTCAATTGCATCATGTCAATTCTTACATTTATTGTAGCATAGTGGGCACAGTAACTAGGAAGTATAATTACTGAAGGTTATGTTATTTGCTACAGTTGTTGTGAATGCTTTGCTGCTGGCTTATACTGTATTGAGCCTTCACTACAAGTAATGCAAGCATCTGATTTATTGCATTCCATTCTTTTATTTTGTTAGAGCATGGCCTTATTTTTGCGGCAAAGCCTCATGATACAATCACATTCTGTCGTCTTATTCTTGTCTGTGCATGGTATCATTTGTATGGTAAAGCCAACAATGATCTGTTGCTCCAAACTATCACAAAGATGGCTATATTTTGTTGGCTTTGGTTGTCAAAGTTCCAACCTTTACATGGTTTTCTGATTATTTCAGTTGGGTTTATGGGCATTATTTCAATTGATTGTTCAATTAACTGAATTTGCACACACACACATATATTCGCAGCGGGGGCAAAAATTGCAGGTCTGAAACCAATTTATTTAATTATAAATATGCATGTAAATATACCTACTTTAAAAAAATTTAGCTTCTCAAACAAAAATTGCAGGTCTGAAACCAATTTATTTAATTATAATCCTGCTAACTCCTGCTCAACTGCAGAAGCTGCAGTTGCCTATGAACTAGATATCTTTTCATGATTCCATCTTCAAGTAATGGAGTCACCACATATGTATCGTCTTCACCTTTTTCCCCTATATACTCAAACAAGAAAGAGAGGGATTTCAAGACACCAATCTGTACTTGGAGCTCAGGAACACGATATTCATTCATCAAAGCCGGCATAACTGTAACTGTAAAAGGCGAACAGTTTTGAGTAACAATAGCAATTGCAGCAGCTGTCCTAAACCAAATAAGATTCCTATACTTCTGGACCTTCAGATTATTTAGCAAGATTGCCAGGACATCATGAGGCCCTATGGCTTTTGCAATACATCCATAAGTGTTCGCAGTAGCTCGCCGAATACCCTTCTTGTGAGCATTTAGCATCTCCAGAAGCTCAAAGCAGATTCTTATCCATGGTTCTCTGTCTGTAACAAACTCAGCCCCACGAACAGCAATAGAACCAACAAGATCGATACAATTTTCCTGGACTATTTCATGGCTATTTTTCAACATGGGTATTAATCTTCTAGTAAGAGAATCATTGATAAAAGGGGTATTTTTGTTAATACTGATGACATTGATGATAACCCTGAGAGATGCAAGAATTGATCCAAGAACTTGAGGGTTTTCTTCTCCCAAGCACTCGCACAACATGAAGCCAAGAGGATCCAACAGTTGCTCCTCTTGACAATGCTTGATGACAACAATCCTAGAAATAAGATCTACTGCTTGTTGTCTTACCTTGGCACTTTTGTCGTTCATACGACAGTTAATGATAAAACAAAAATGTGGCAGATGAATCTTCACCCTCTGTCCAAGAGAGTTGACAACTGCAGCAAACAAATTAAACATCTCATTGTCATCAAGACTAATCAGATCCTGGGATGCACCAAGGTTAGCAAACAGTTTCTGGATTGTTTCCATAACCATGCGTCCGTTGGGGGTCTCATCTTTAAGATCCTCAACCTTGTTAGCAATCTGCAAAGTGGAATCTACAAGTCGGCTATAATTCCTCGTATCTAATGCCATCCAGAAGTGCTCAATAAATTTTGTGAAAATATGATGTAGAATATCATCACTCTCCTCCTTTTCCTGTTTCCCTTTGATAAGTGCTCTCAAATATATCTCTGCTTCATCCATACTTTATATTTCGATTGATACTGCGCTACTTCCACAGAGAATCTAATTTAATAAAAGGCTATTTTCAGAGGGGAAATAAGAAATATATATTCATCTACTTTGTTGTTGTATATATAGAGACATAGCCTACAATCTCTACTATTGAGATACGAAAATCACATATCCTGTTGCTATAATATCTCTACCTTATCTGCTTAATCTATTTCTATTATTTAAATCCTGATTTCGATCATCCAATTCTATCTCTTTTTTTTTTAAAGCATTCAATTTTTATCTTTATATTGGTTTTTTTGTGACAACCGGTTTCTTTTTTTTTTTTTTGCAAATTGTGAGAACTGGTCTGATACAACAACATTCTGATATGAAAATATTAATATAATTTTGTCTTGTTAAATGATTGTTTCATTTTCTAAAAAAAAAAAATTATTTCATTGACCTTCTAACTGCTAATTTCTAATATAAAATCTGAAAATGGGCCATGATATAAACAATTAATAAAGCACACAATTAGTTAAAAGTGCATCAAAAAATGACTAATCATAAATCATGCAATGAACAGAAAACTAGTTTGGCAAAAAACGATCCGACCAAAATTCTAATTTTACATATTTTTTGATTTGATGTCACATGTTGAATAGTTAAAAAATGAAGAAAAAAATTGTGACCAATGTGATATTCGTTCTAAAATTGAATACTACTTTTAATTAAAAATAAATTAGTCTTTAGAAACAACAGCTCTTGAACGAATGAATGAGTAATTAGAAGAAAAAAAAAAATTGAAGAATGAGTACTGCACTAAATCTATCCTAAAAAATTGGGTACCGTATATGAAATTTACCCAGTAAAATGTACAAGCGCGTACTTACGAAACTATACCCAGCGCGCGTTTAGCAGAGACCCGTAGTTTCCAAGTGTTTAATCCAGTCTTTCCCTTCTCTCAATTGCTTACTAATATTTCTGGAGTCTCAGTTCCCTTCTTCTTCACTTCACTACTCTCTCCTCCACAAATGTCTTTTACTATAACTAACTCTTTTAAACTATGAGACATGGGATTTTTCCGACGAATTTTTGGCGCCAAAAAGGCCGCCTCTTCTCCCCGTCCCAAGGAGAAGAGGAGGTGGAGCTTTGCTAGATCTTCCAATTCAGTTCAATCTCCCTCTAATAAACTTGGCTCGTACGACGATAATTTGGATGCCAACAAGCACGCCATAGCTGTCGCTGCTGCCACTGCAGCGGTTGCAGAGGCGGCGCTCGCAGCGGCTCAAGCTGCCGTTGAGGTTGTCCGATTGACTACTGTTGCTGGTGGAGGAGGAAGAAATACTGCCTCCGGTCCTGCCAATGTCGCCCACCGCCGGTTAGCGGAGGCGGCTGCTGTTGTAAAGATTCAATCGACTTTTCGCGGTTATCTGGTTAGTTTTCCAATGTACTTATTTTAGTTACTTCCATAATTACCCTTTCAATGTGAGGCCTATTTGCCGATTCACTGTTTTTTGATCCTGTGCCCTTTTGGTCATTCTTCAATCCCTCGATTTGCTACAGGGAAACACAAGAACAAAGTGAATTTTTGTATATTGAAAAATTATTTATCATTGAACCAAACTTTTTACATCGGACTACATTTTCAATCCCAACCACAAATTCAAAACATTTATCACATTTACGGTTTTATTAATAAATTTTTCATTTTCCATATTTTAATGGTGGTCCAGAAAAAAAATTTTAGTAGAAGAGCGAATAGGGCAAATTAGAAAGCGCCGACACTAGTGGTTGTACTGATCTCACCCATCAGGTGTCCATGAATAATATGTATTAGGTTAGCATCAGCTAAATTCTTACTTTATTACAGAAACAAAAATCAAACATCCAAGTTCTTTCTTCTTCTTCTTCACCACGTGCTTTCTCTTCACACGTATGTATATCTCTTATGTTATCTTCTGTGTCGTTTCTTGTAGGAATTAAACTTAACTAAACTCCCACGCTCTTTAAAACGCGTGCCCATTGAATTACTGGTCTTGGGATTTTTTTTTTTATAATAATTCAAATCAATCATAGCTATGGAAGTTAAATAGTAATTCTAACATGTCAATGTCAGAATCTCTTATTACTATTTGTAACTTGTCGGTCTCTTCAGTACATACTGTTTGTTTCTTTTATTCTGTGTACTAGGCAACTGTCCATATGCTTTGCAGATGCTATTAATGTATGTGAATTAATGAAACATGGTACTTTTTTTACTATTCGTCGAATAATAAGATCGATATTTATGAAAACTAGATGTGTTTTAACTAATCGAGTCCAAATGCTATTATGCAAGTTGGTTGAAAGTTGATTTTTTTTATGTAAGTTGTTGAACCTTTGCTATCAAATTATTGTAGTTAGTACGAAAACAAAGAGCCGAGCTTTAAGAGATTTTAGTGGCTGTTTTTGAAGGAGTTTTGGAATAATGAAGGGGTTAGTTCGGAAAGTAGTTCCAAAAGGTATTTTGGATTATTAAATGGATTGAAGTCAAATCGGACCGTCACCATGTGATCATGATGGTCCATCGATGTTCCGTACATGCCAGTTTTAGTTTGCTTGATGTTGTTGTCCGTCAGATCTCCTTTATTTGAATTTTGGAACAGTAATTAGTGCTCCGACTAAAGCAATATATATCCACTTTGTGGGGAACTTTCAACTTTTAGCATCAATTTAAAGCCGTTTTCACTCTGGAATTCCAGGGCTAGATGTTTCTTCGCAAGCACTCTCTTTCATTTGCTCACTGAATTATATTAGTTTTTTTCGTTTATTATAATAAAAGTAATCTACCGCAGCTGCATTTTTTTTCCCTAAAGGCACCTGAAAAAAAAAAAATTAAAGTTTTCCCAAAATTTTCAATTTGATCCGTCCAAGGGGAAAATAATTTTGCACATGACTTGAACTTATTTTTAAATTTTGTGGGACTATGATTAAATAACACCTTTTTTAAGTTTATGCATCACTTTGTTCTGCTCCAAAGATATAATGAATTCCTGGATTATGATGCATGAAGAACCTTTTTTTTTTTTTTGTCAAAGCATGAAGAACTTGAACTATTAGCACTTCAGACAATTCCATAATGTGGCATGCTTTCACTGTTATTCTTTTGTCATCACAGACTGGGTTATTTATGATGTTGCACTAATATGTACACTTGCTTGACCCCTATGTATGTTTGTATTATTGGATACTTTGGATTAATTCAGGTTAAGAACGAGAATCTGAATTTTAGTTTTTGGCTTTTTGCTTATGACATTGAAGGCAAGGAGGGCCCTAAGAGCGCTGAAAGCATTAGTGAAGCTCCAAGCACTGGTGAGAGGCCACATTGTGAGAAAGCAAACAGCAGACATGCTTCGGCGCATGCAAACATTGGTGAGGCTGCAGGCCCGAGCCCGGGCTACTCGAACTCATTTACCAGAATTACGACATTCTACTAGCAAGTCTTCTCAGACACGTTATACAGTAAGCCATCTTTCTGTATTTATTCCTTTTTTTTTTTTTCTAATTGTTTCTTTTTCTGGTGTTAACATATTATGCTTGGGTAGAAGCTTTATGGCCTCTGCTGGATGTGATTGTGATATGTGAGAACGATTAAATGGTTTCAAAGGGTCTTTAATTTATTTGTAAACAAACATTACCCCAGCAATATATAGAAGGTTATTTATTACTTGCAAATACTCTGGAGGCGTGAATAAAAGATATAGCTTTAAGGCAACACTTATGAATGTATCTATATGGTATGCATGAGTTTTAATTTGTCTTTTGCAGAATTACCCTCGAAACAGGTTTTCATTGGGCAATAAATTCAGTATTTATCTGCAAATACCTTACATTTTTTACTCCCGCTAGGAATCTAAATTTTATGATATTCAGATTTCATCAAAATGCCAAGAGCACTGCTTTATCGTTCAGTCATATTATAAATCTAGGCTCAGAGAATTAGGAATGTATATTTGAATTTTAGTAATGGCTTTTTTTTTATTCTTTATTTATTCACAGGTCCCTGCAGGTCCTCATATGGATTGCCTATATCCTGATTATACTACTAAATTTGATGGACCCTCAACCCTTAAGGTACCACTTAATTGATTCTGTAAAATCTTATGCCGAGGTGTGTGTATGTTGATTCATTGGTCCATGTAAATAAGCTATAGAACAATAGAGTGGCATTTTGTTCTGCTTAATTTTCTTATAGAGGGAAAGGGTGTTGGGGGTTTGACAAAATAACAAAAATAATAACAATAATAATCTCAAACCAGTAGAGGCAACTTTCAAGCATCTAGCCTAAGAAACTTTTAAGTACAGCCAACATTCGTGAATGAATTGAGTCTCAAAGATCCTCTTTCTCTCTATAAGAAATAGGAAAGTTGATTATTTTTGTGGAATTCTATAGGGAATTTTAATTAATTGGTTTGCTTTTCAATACATGCAGAGATGCGGTTCAAATTCAAACTTAAGAGAAGGTTCAAATTGGTTAGACCATTGGATGGAAGAAAGTTTTAGGAGCAAGCAAGGTAGCATTCCAATGAGGAGTCGACATGCTGATGATGAAAAGAGCGACAAGATCCTTGAAGTGGATACTTGGAAGCCGCATGTGAAATCCCAACAAAGTATCAGAGCCTTCCAGCCCTCGCAGTATGGTTTGGCTTCAGACAATAACAACCCAAACTTTGCAACATTTGATTTGCCATCCAAAGGAGCAAGCCAAATGCCAAATTTCTCTTCAGCAGAATTTTCATCATTAAACTCTCACAAATTCCCCCTTGGAAAAGATGAAGCAGCTTTTAGGACTGCAGAGAACAGCCCACATATGTTTTTTTCCCCATCATCAAGACCTGGAAGTAGCGGTAGAAGAGGTCCTTTCACCCCCACAAAAAGTGAGTGTGCATGGGGCTTTTTTAACGGCTATGCAGGCTACCCAAACTACATGGCTAACACAGAGTCCTTCCAAGCTAAAGTTCGATCACAGAGCGCCCCAAGGCAGAGGCTAGAGTTTGAAAAATATAATCCAAGCAAAAGCTCTTTGCAAGGATCTTTTGATGCAGACACTATTTCAGAACGGGGCTTTGCTCAATACAACAACTTCAGAAACCGAGCTTATCCAGCATCATCCGATCGCTTGAATAGAGTAGGAAGCACCAATTTAAGGTGATAACCACTTTCTTTCTTTTTGTCATTTTCTTTTTGTTTTGGTTTTGTTTATTACTTCCTTTTCCCTTGTCCAATGTTTGCCAAATTATTATTACTGTAATTATTTGACCGTGATCTCCATTTCTTTACTGTTACATAATCGAACTTGAATATTATGAATGTTTAATCAAAAGTGATTGTTTTCTTAATTTACTCCAGCAACTTTTAATTGCCCCCATGTTTAATCTTTTTAACTAGAGCAGGAAATACTTTATTTATGGTAGAGGACGGTCCCCATTTGTTTGTTTATTTGTCCTATCAGTTATTTGCATGAAATGACTGCACATCAAAGCACCTTCTGTCTGTTTGTTAACCTTGGATTCCCACAAAAACATACAGTTGAAGATTGCTTGATGATATGAAATTGATTATGGTGTCAACATTGAAAGAGTAAATTACATAACTTTTCTGTTTTCCATTTTGGTTTGTTACAGAGAATTAATTGATTGCAATTCTATTAAATCTTCAGAGTGGTCTTTCGGTGAAGGGGGACTTGGGAACAGAAAAAATTAAATTTACTGATAGGGATTTCTTCATCATTATATTTTGTCACATGGGAATATCTTCTTAATTTTATTCTTAATGACTGATTAACGAGAAGCAAAAACGTTAACCTAACAAAATTATCGAACGATTTTGGGTCGGTCATTGCGGATTGTTTATTTCTGTTGAGCTCTCCTCTGGGTATTGAGGTCCGTGGGTTCATCGGCAAGCTAATGTATGAGCTCATTCCCTAATCATATGATTTGGGATAGTATTCCCGCTTGTTTGTTTGATTATTATGCTTTGTGATAATGATATACATTTCATCTCTTTCCTGAAAAAACAAAATTATTGATTGGTCATTTTTATCGTAGAAATTTCTCATTCCCGTCTGCATATGAGTTATGAGATGACTAATAACAAATACAATAAAAGCTGTTGCTTATTTTTAAAATTTCAATGAAATCTATAGTTGAAAACATACTTGTTTTGACATCTTCAATCCTTGTAAACCAAACTTAAGTTAAGCTGCATCATCAAATAAACAGAATTACAACCATGTTTAGACAAGATAATGTAAGAAAAAAAATGCCAAGACTTATTTATTCGAACAAATGCACAAATGCCAGGTAGAGCAGCAATGTTGGTAGCAGCTTCATTGTGATCAGAAATCAGATCCATGAAGCATCTACAAACAGCCCATTTATTATGGTCATTCGATTCTGCAATCGAACTGAGGCCTGTCATGACATCACAGCAAGGCGAGCCAGAAGCGGATTGGGTGAACCATTCCTGATGAAGGTTAAGGAAGCAGAGGAGAAAATTGATACAGTGGCAGAGTCTGATATTTTAGTTGCTTCTAATGCAGCCAATGATAGCAACGTCACCATTCCTATTCATATCTTCACTTTCGTAGCCCCCATTTTGTTATACTTCATTTGAGGGGCAACCTAATCCATAATTGCATTTTTTTTTTAAAGTTGAAATATTGAAAATTTATTAGTGAATTTGTTGGGTAGAGGTGCGATGCAAAAAAGAAACTGTGTTTATAAATAAAAAATTTCATTATCAAAACCAACAGCTTACAGTTGGTTTCGTGGTGTAGTTGGTTATCACGTCAGTCTAACACACTGAAGGTCTCCGGTTCGAGTCCGGGCGAAGCCAATCTTTTGCATGTTCTCTTTTTATCATTATTCTGTCCTATGCCAGATTCTCATCTGGTTTATTAGAGAATTCCAAGTGTAAATTTTATAATAGAGTAGCCAAATTAAAAGGAGAGTTTTCCTTGAAGTAAGGCTAAAAAGCAATCCATATCCATGCATTACTCTTTGTTTAAGCTACAGCTAAGCATTTACATAAGAGAGAATTTAGTACTTTGCCTCCTAGAGCTGGTATTCATCACATGTCCATCTTCAGGTGGGTACACACCTCAAGTAATGACCCCAACGGCAGTGATCATTTCCATTCTCGCTGTGAAAAAGCTTCACTAAAGCAACAGTAATCTGCATTTAAATCGGTCAATAATAGTCACCGTTAGTCAAGTCATATTCAAGATGGTATTCATTCATTTCTTCGACCCCAAACAGAATTATGAATTTGACAAAGATTAATTGTACTGATATTTTGGGATTTGAGGGTGTGACTTACCCTACAACTAGGAGAGTCACAGAAACCAGCCACAATGCATATTGGTAGGGTTGGCCTTCGATCCACCTGAATTGAGGACAAGGAAGAAGAACCCAGCTAGAAATCTGCCAATGTTGGCGAAATTATCTACTTGCGGTAGAATTCCAATTGCAAGGTTGATGACTACAAGTGAAAGCAATGCTGCAGCCTATAGAATAGAGCCAACAAAGACTAGGAATTAGGATGTGAAAATCACTTCTGATTCGAAATTCTGGCCATTACTTATATTTTTATGGTTTGTGACCAAATACTAGAAAGGAAAGTTCTTACCTTGTTAGTGTATATAATATAGTCCAATTTGCTAGTAGTTCTGAAAGAATTGCTCCAAGAAGCCTGAAAAGGGTGCCAGCGAATCCAGACACCAGATAAATAATACCGATACGCTCTGAAAATTAGAGGCAAAAACATTAGAACTCCAGAGAAATCAAAATATAAATCTTTAGTAACAATAGTGAACATTTTAAGCATGATTTAAGATAGAACAGATTATCAGAATAGAAGAATCAAACTCATAGACATCAAGTGTGACCTTTTTTCATATGAAACTCCTATTCAATTTTCTTTTCCAGATCCACTGAAATTTCATTCCAAGCACATAAATCAATCAAAACCCACCATATATATATTTAACCCAAGCTAACGCCAAAATTGCCTTTGATTTGCCATCCAAAGGAGCAAGGCAGGCAAATGCATCAAAAGTCTCCATTGGCAAAGACGAAGCAGCTTTTAGGACTGCGGAGAACAGCCCATAAGAAGTGAGTGTGCATGGGACTTTTTTAACGGCTATCCGAACTGCTTGGCTTACACAGAATCCTTCCAACCTAAAGTTGGATCACAGAACGCCCAACTTCAGAAACCGAGCTTATCCAGCATCATCCGATCGCTTGAATAGAGTAGGAAAGGAAGCACCAACTTAAGCCGACAAGAACCACTTTCTTTCTTTTTGTTTTGGTTTTGTTTATTAGTTCCTTTCCCATTTTCACTATTCCATTGTGTGCCAAATTGTTGTTGTTGTAATTTGACCATGATCTCTTTCTTTTCTTTTACATAACTGAATTTGAATGTTTAATCAAACGTGATTGTTTCTTAATATTTGATCCTTTTAACTAGAGCAGGAAATACTTAATTTATGGTAGAGGATGGCCCCCGTTTGTTTGTTTATTTGAAATGACTGCATATCAAAGCTCCTTCTATCTGTTTGGTAACCTTGGGTTCCCACGACTGGACATCAAACATACAGTTGAAGATTGCTTGATGATATGAAATTGATTATGGGTACAAATTTTTTCTTCCATTTTGGATCGTTACAACGAATTAATTGATTGCAATTTCTATCAAATCTTGAGAGAATGCCTTTCGGTGGAGGGAGACATGGGAAAGGAAACAGAAAAAATAAAATTACTAAGAGAGATTGTTTATCATTATAATTTGGCGTATCAATATCTTCTTGAAATAATTTTTAATTACTCATTGACAAAGAAAGTAAACATTCATCTCCTTTTGCTTATTATTTCAAAATTGCTGTAAAAAGTCGGTTCAAAACATACTTGTTCAGTCTCTGATTTAACATTTTCAATCCTGGCAAACCAAACTTAAGGTAAGCTGCATCATCAAATAAACAGAATTAGAACCAATTTGAGACAAGAGAATGTAGGTTAGAAATGGGAAGACTTTGATATTTACAAGCTGCAATCCGCATTTGAACGAACAACAAATCCCAAGCTTATTCCACAAAAACCAGGTAGAGTAGCAATGGTAGTAGCAAATTGATTGTAAGCAGAAATCAGACCCATGAAGCATCTACAAAGAGCCCTTTTATTATCATCATTCGATTCGGCAATCGAACTGAGGCCTGTCATGGCATCACAGCAAGGCGAGCCGGGAAGTGGATCGGGTGAACCATTGCTGATGAAGGTTGAGCAAGCCGAGAGAAATGCTGTTACAGTGGCACAGTCTATGCTACTGTTAGTTGCTTGTACTTCTACTGCAGCCAATAATAGCAACATCACCGTTATACCTATCTTCACTTTCATATCCCCCATTTTGTTATACTTCATTTGAGGGGAAACGTAATCCATAATTTTCTTTTTCGATTGAGCTGAAATATTGAAAATTTATCAGTGAATTTGTTGGGTAGGTAGGTATGTAGTGAAGAAATTGTGCATCTTTCACGCGTGTATGATGAAACTAAACAGAATATTAACTTAAAATGTGTTCAACAGATCATCAAGGTTTCGTGGTGTAGTTGGTTATCACGTCAGTCTAACACACTGAAGGTCTCCGGTTCGAGTCCGGGCGAAGCCAATTATAATTTTTTCTTTAAAATTGTCTTCTTATGTACAGCTCCTTGTGTCAACTAAATTTATTTCAAAAGGAAGCTTACTCAATAGAATTCCAAATTTTTTTCTTAAAAAAAAAAATTATATTTCATGTAAAAATTAAATATGGCGTACATACAAGGACAATCAAGAAGAGTTTTCCCTGAAATAAGGCTAACAAGCAATCCATCCATAATGCATTACTCTTTCCCTAAGCTACAGCTAAGCATTTACATAAGAGAGAATTGAGTGCTTGCCCTCCTAGAGCTGGTTATCATCACATCTCCATCTTGAGGTGGGTACACAACTCAAGTAATGACACCAACGGCAGTGATCGTTTCCGTTCTCGCCGCGGAAAAGCATCACTAAAGCAACTGTAAATCTGCATTTGAATTGGTCAATAATCAACCTTAGAGTTTAGTCAAGTCATATTCAAGTTGGTGTTCTTGGACCCCAAATACCATTATGAATAATTGACAATGATTAATTACACTAATATTTTGAGGGTGCGACTTACCCTACAATTAGGAGAGCCACAGAAATCAGCCATAATGCGTATTGGTAGGGTTTGTACTTGGATTTGACACCAACACGAGCAGGAAGAGTTTGGCCTTCGATCCACCCGAATTGAGGGCGAGGAAGGAGAACAAATCCAAGGAGGAACCCAGCTAGAAATCCGCCAATGTGGGCGAAATTATCTACGTGTGGCAAAATTCCAATTCCAAGGTTGATAAGTACGATGACTACAAGTGTAAGCAATGCTGCAGCCTGTAGAATAGAACCAATAAAGACTAGGAATTAGAATGTCAAAATG
Organism: Croton setiger; assembly: GCA_948099555.1. Classification (NCBI taxonomy): domain Eukaryota; kingdom Viridiplantae; phylum Streptophyta; class Magnoliopsida; order Malpighiales; family Euphorbiaceae; genus Croton; species Croton setiger. The sequence continues at coordinate 50,772 of CANUEY010055285.1, read as the reverse complement.
ACTTCTGGTTTAAAATTATAGCCATTACTAAGATTTTTATGGTTGTGGCCTAATAATGGAGAGGAAATTTCTTACCTTGTTTGTGTATATAGTCCAATTTGTAAGTAGCTCTGAAAGCATTGCTCCAAGAAGCCCAAAAAGGGCGCCAGAGGCACCAACAGAGATGCTGTTTCTGATAAATAGAGCAGAAAGCACACTCCCAGCAAATCCAGACAACAGATAAACAACACCGATACGCACTGGAAATTAGTGGCAAAATCATTAGAGCTCCAGAGAAATCAAAATTCAAATCTTTAGTAACAATGGTGAACATTTTAGCATGATTCAAGATAGAACAGATTAGCAGAACAGAAGAATCAAGCTCATAATAGACATCAAGTGTGGCCGTTTTTTATCAAAATACTTGCCAAGAACATTAAACAAGATCAGATTTTCATATGGAAATGGATCAAAATGTAAACTCAAAGACGATTTTAATTAAGAGCTACATACCGAACCCAAATTGCTGCTCAAGGCGAATGCCAATGAAGACCAAGCAGAGCATGTTTGAAAGAAGATGAATAACACCAGCATGTAGCCAGGCACATGTTACAAGCCTCCATCCTTGGTGTTCTAGTACAACTTTTTCCCATTGAAGAGCTCCCAACTTCTCCAATCTTCCACATAAAAGACGTAAAAATTTCAGTTAAACTATATTCCATCTACTTTATTAGACTTAGTACAGCAAATCAAATGAATGGAACCCAGAAACAAGTTTGTTTATAATGTTCTTCAACTCTACTACTCTAAATTTCAATCAGATGAAGATCAATGATTTCTGCAGAACCAAGTTTCACTGAAAAGCATATAAAGCTAAAACTAAACACATGAAATTCCTCTTTAATCTTCTTTTTCCAGATCCAATTAATTTTCATTGCAAGCACATAATCAATCAAACCCCACCATATATATTGAAGCCAAGCTAAAAGTAAAAGTAATTAATGCCAAATTTGCAAATACCCAATTCTAAAATTGATTAATCATACTTCAGAACTTTAAAAAAGGGTAAAAAGTAAAAGTAATTACGTAGCAGAAGATGGACCAAAAAGAGGATTATCCCTCAGAGGCTCAAAAGAGAATCTGCCAAGAAATCGAGCCACACAACTTCCTTCAAACCGAGAATGAAAATGGTGAGGACAATTGTTGATGAACATCACAACGATAAAGACAGCAACATTCGCCACAACAAACATAGGAACCAGCCACGAAGTCCACTGCGTGTCTGCTTCATCGATCAAATACGAGGAAGATGATGATGCGTAGTTACTAGTATAATAATTATTTGCTCTGCTTTTCGCTCCTCCTCCTCCTCCTGCTGTTTCTATATCATTTCCTGCCATGTCTGCAAAAGTTTTGTTTTAAACTTCGATTGTTGTGTTTTGTTCTTCTTGAAATGGTGAGTGGGTTTAATGGAAGAGTGAAAGTGGAAGTTTTTTCCAGAAAGAAAGTGGGTGTGATGTGAAAGAGAGATTAGAACGTTCACTTCTCAGCTCAACTGCCGTAATAAACACAGAACGAAACAGAAACTTGTTATTAACCAATGATAATTTGACACGTTGACACTCGGAGTTTTTACTGGATTACGTGGCTTGCTACGTTGTTGACGTGGCGAATCGCTATTTGCTTGGTATAGTTAGCTTAGGGAGTAACTGTATGAATGCTGTCGCAGCTCATGTTTCGCGGTTACATAAACTAACTCACACTGCTTATTATAGCTTTTTAAATTTCATTTAAAAAACTACTCTCTCCCTAAAAAAAATTGACTTTTTAGTGAAAGGGAAAAATTTAAATAACTCTTAATGTGTTATAAAAATTATGTCCATTTTTAAGAAAAAATTATATACAATTTTAAAATATTCACAATTTCTATTTTGGGTTGAACAGAATTAATTTTGTTTTTAAATTTATATGAAAAATTTATTAATTAGGCCCTTAAAGATTTTTTTTTGGGCCTTTTTTATTTTCAGTCGACTAAAATTTTTGATAATCTTGCTTTTTGGTAGCATCATTAATTTATTTTGTATTACTATTATTAAAGAAAAAAATAAAAGCAAAATGTTGTTTATTTTTAGACGCAGCCTCTGAAAGAATCAAGAAACGCGTTTTTATTGTCTTTATGTTTATTAAATATCAATTTATTAGGTGTTGTTTTGGGAAAGGTGGAATATCAAAATCTACGCAAAAAAAATTCCCTCCTTTAGTTAGTTAGGTATGTCAGAAAACAAAAACAATAGTAAATTCTAAGAGCATTTACTATAAAAACTATAACTTGACTGTATTAAAATTTTAAAATTCATCCTTAATAAAATTTATTTATAAATAAATTTAATATGGTTGAAATAACTAATTTCATATTAAAATTAGATTTTTTTTCTCTCCAACATCTCAAAATGAATTTGAAAGGGAGAATTTGTCCCGCCTCCTCTTATTTTTTACTAATTTGTGATTTTGTTCTCCTAACTTGGAAATTGAGTTAGGCTAAGAATTTTGAGACATGCCTTTTAATGAATTTTGAGATCAATTTCAATGGATCGTAATTTATAAAAATTGACTACATATTATAAGTTTCATATAACTGCAAATTTAACTGTTCAAATTATATAAATTTTGATACATTGATATTGATTTCAACATTACAAATGGTCTATCGTACAATTTGAAAATAAATATAAAAAAAAACAAAATTAGAGGTCTCGAATTACGATTTGAGACCTCTAACTTTTACATTTGAAATTAAGCTTTAAATTCTAATAATATCCTGTATTTTTTTTGTGTTAAGTCAAATATTATTGGAATATTATGTTTAATGAATATAAAATGTATGGACTAAATAATTATTTTTGGAAAATATATGGACTACTTAATTTTTTTCCTATATTTGATACTACATGTGTTTGAATGAGATTAAATTGATTTTTTTAAGGATTTTTAGAAGTAATATTATTATTTCACGTTCACCTAACAACCTTTTTAATAGAAAGACTAAAGCACATAAAGTAAATAAATATAATTATTTTGTTTGAACAAAATGCATGAAATAATTAATTTTTTTTCCCCAAGCAAAAGCCAACTAGATATTGCATATAATATTAATATGCAAAAACTGAGCAGTTAAGGCATTTTGAAGCATCTCTAATTATAAATGGAGTTGGAATAGAATACAAGAAACTTGTAGAATTCAAAAGAATATCTTACCATACAACCTACTCCCTGCTTTTGCCATGTGGATGTTCCTTCGTCATTGTCTTGGTCCACCATTTTATGTTGTTTTCAAATAAGTTTAGTTTAGTCTCACCGTGCAAAATATTTGTAGGATAAAAAAGGTTGACCGAATTCCCTTTCATAGGACAACCACGTGCACAGCGCATGTTTTTTCTTCTTTCTGGGTCGGGCCATAATCTCATATGTTTGTCAAGTATTTATAAGGTTCTGGGTTCAAAAAATACATATTATAATTAATCTCACTTTAATAGTTAACTAAATGAAGAGCAATTCTTAATTATATTGAAGATGGCATAAATAAATGTGATTCATCATTCATCTATTTCATGTGTCGTGTCGGTGGTCTCAAAGACCAACCCGACCCCATTGACTCATGTCTTCACGAAGAGGCAAACGTGTACGGGCTTCCGATATTTTAGTCCATTTAATTTTTCATGGTATGTTCGTTAGGGCACGACGCCTTTCTTTGGGCCATTGCGGTCTTAGCCCATTTCCTCATCCTTCTAGGTGAAGAGAGATCAAATAGTTGACCTCACCAACTCTTTGTTGGACTCTAAATGGGCTTACCTCACTTCATCAACGGATCTTGTTCCGGGTTTTCCGCAATTTTTTTTTTTAACATGGTCATAGATTTCCATTAATCCTTTTTAATGGAAAATTGCGACTAGTGCATATTATTACTATCAAATTCTAGAACTTCATATAAAAAAAGAGGAGGGCATACACGCCATAAAAACTAGACATAAAATCAGCTATCCTAATTATCGTATGAGCAGCGTACACACCATGTATCAATCCATGTCTTTATAACATAAATAATTTAGCTGAGAGATCTTCAACACAAATTATGAATAGATACGAAAATAATGAATCCCCTGCCTCAAACCTCATTAAGAAATCACAGGTCCAAACTCCTCTCCCCATGAACAAAAAAAATACTGCACATAAATAACTATTTGCATAATTTTATTGACCTACATACTAGAAAAATCAAGCTTTATAAGCATCTACTACAAGTACTGCCACTCAATCCGATCATATGCCTTCACCATATCAATCTTCAACGCAAGCCATCCATCCCATATTACCCTGAGTTTTCCATTTTAACAAATAGAAAGTCTCATAAGCAACTATAATATTATCCGTGATTAATTAATTAGAGACGCACTCTGAAATAACAGTAGTTAGTACTAACTTGAGACGATTTGCAATAGCTTTACATACTACCCGATCAATTATGTTGCTTAACGAAATTGAGCTCAAATCCTAAACTATTTTTAGCGTTGCTTTTTTCAGAATGAGCACCATATTAATTCTATTATTATCCAAAAGCAGACCATCTCCATTTAAAAAATTCAGCCAACCTGTAACAGTTTAAAAAATAGCTTCCCGAATGTCTTCCCTTATATATGGCGCAAGAAGATAATCATTAATCAAAGAGTATTGTTGCTTATATGGTTGTTTCCATGATGATAGAGGAAATTGGTTGTTGGATTTTCAAAAATCTCTTTGAAATTGTGGAGCACTCGGAGCAAAGCTCTGGGGTTTGCTTTTTGCTATATATACTGCATGAGATGAAGGTTGGACGAAGATGATTTTCTAATGTGACTCACAAGTGGCATTTTAGTGTGATTATTCTTATGACCAATTGTCATATGTCATTGGATAGAGATTGCGAAGTAGTTTGAATAAAATTTATACAGAAGCAAATGGGATTGTTAATAAGTCATGAAATAAAGCTTATGGTCACGATTTTGTTTTAAGGACACTATTAAGTCCTCCTTATTTAAACCATATGTTATATGCTAATACTATAGTCAAATAATATAAAGGTTTGTCCCTCTTTAGAAAAAATATTAATAATTAAGTATAATCTCATTAACTTTCTCAAAAATGCATTAAAAATGACAAGTTTCAATTCTTACACTCAATATGATGATGTAATACCTATCAATCTACCAAAATTTTAAGACAAAACGGTTTTTACACAATTGAACGCATTTATGAAAATGATCTATCCATGTTTTTATTAACATTCTTTCAAAAGAATATTATTGATGATTCTATGGAAGAATGAAAAATTTATTGTATTCAAATGCATGTCATTTCATACTTAATGGCGAAATGACAAACTAAATGGAAGAACGACAAATAATACTATTGGTTGATAGTCTGAACGAAAAAACGACAAATAATACTATTACTTGATAGTCTAAAAGAAAAAACGACAAATAACAAATCAAACAACATAATTGATTACGGAATTTATCAACATTCTCTTAAAATTATCTGTATGTGTTTTTATTAACATTCTTCTAAAAGAATATTATTAATGATTTTATGAAAAAATTATTATTTAAATATACGTGATTTTATACTAAATGACAAAATAACAAATTAAAAGAAAGCACGACAAATAATACTATTGTTAATCTAACCAAACGACAAATAACATTATCGTTAGTCTAACCAAACAACATGATTGATTATGAAATTCATCAACATTATCAGAAAAAAGTTTTATTAACATAATTAGTATATTTTTTAACAATTCATTTTCATTTTAAATATTCCGTCAATATGATAGTATGGTAAATATGTTACTAAACATTATATTATTAATTAAAAAAATAAATATTGGGAGATATTTTGCGGATGGAGTATCATGTATGAAATTTACTTAGAAAAAATGTGTATAAATCTCCCAAAAAAATTTGTTCTTAAAATAATGGCCGTTTCGAGTATATCATATTTGAAGCTTTTAAAACTTGTGCCCAAAATCTCTAATAAATACCGTTATGATACGAAAAGATATATGAATCAATTATAATCATGGGTCTTATCATATATGAAATATTACACACCAATTTTCTATATTATAGAAAATACTATTGGCTCAAAATATTCTAAAATATAATAAAAATTATGATATTAATTTATATTATAAACAAAAGTACTGTTTTAAAACTATATCTGTTCGCTATTATACATCACAAACCATTATTGTTTCCTAATTATTTTCTAATAGTCTCATACTATAATACTCATTTCATTCAAGAAATAAGTGTTAAATTTACACCTTTTCCATTTGCTATTACGAAAAAATTCTTATAAAATTTATTAAATGAAAATATTAATATACTTTTTCTTTAAATATTCATTTTTATTATGCAAATAGAGTATCTAATAATAATAATAATAATAATAATAATAATAATAATAATAATAATAATAATAATAATAATAATAATAATAATACATGTATAGTATGATAAACATTTTTAATGAAGAAAATACATTTTGATGCGTAATTATTGTCTAAACTATAGAGAGAATAAACATCTAATGACACATGTAATCATGTTTTTTCCCAAATAAAGCATGGTAAAGGTAGTAACCATTGACCAAAATAGCACAACAGTACATGCTATATAATTTACTAATTAAAATTTTAACTTTTTTAGGGACTGTGTTATTATGAAGAAAGTTGACAATTTTTTAGCTCTTATTCTATTTAAATATCTATTAATTATATATATCAAATTAAATTCACATATAAATTAAATTATTTAAATTGATTATTGTGGAGTCATAAAATATTTAATTGTGAAATGGTGTACACTTTCTATGAGGATATTATAAAATAATATAACATAAATATTTTAAAAAATTGGTGCTACAAAACCTGTGTGTTTAAGCATAGCTGATGCTATAAGTACCAAGTTAATTGAAAACAATTAATTAATTTCATTTTAAATAATTAATTAAGTGTAGTAAAATAAAGGTCTAACTTTAAATTTAACAATAATATTAGAGGAAATATTTTAAATGACAAAAAAAAAAGTTATTTTTAAATCATTTGAAGACAACTTATTTTGGGCGAGTCAAACCTGGTTGAAGAATAATAAGAATATACTTTTTTTATAAATTGAGAAAAAAAAGTGAATATTGACAATGACATCCATGTACATGGCAAATTGGGGAGTCAAAGGATTTCCGAGGTTGAAACGAGGATAAAAATGTACACCAAAACAGAAAACTAAAAAAATAGAAAATAAAAAAAGTTTAATTATCAAATTATGTTGAGGATTTTATTGCCAAGCAAAGTACGCAACATTGTTCTTATGTTCACTAAGTTTTATATTTATGTTTTCTCATAAATAAAGCGAAATTTGTTTTAATGCTTGAACGTGATTATATTATATTTTACAAAAATATTAAGAATAAATATTTTTAATTTTTATTCGTCATATTACACTAATTTAATACTCGTGAGTATTATGTTCATTTATCTGTGACCTCTTTTATATTAAAAAATTTGTTTTTTGACATTACTAAAATAACCATATAATTTTACCTAAAAACGCCGCTCTGTTTTTTGTCCATTTCTCAACTGGCCAACTCAGGCCAGTTACAGTAGTCGTAACCGCATCGAATCACCGACTATTTCTAATTAACCAATCAGGACAAGATTTCAAAAAACGACACGCGCGCGTAACCGCGTGAAATTGGACAAGAAGGCGGACATCACGAAACAGTAAGTGGGCCCCTTAATTTTTTGTTATTTTATTTATTATTTCTTCCTACTACGTATGCATAATAATAATTTAAGTATTTTCTTCTTCTCTTTCCATTTCAATTTTTTTCCTTTTTATTACTCCGTTTGAAAGGAAAGAAAAAGGAAGGAGAGATTTGTGCTGTGCATGCTGGAAGAGAAAGAAAAGAAGAAAAAAAAAAAGAGAAGCCATTGAAAAACCAGTAAGAAAATCTTAAACTAGGGTTTTAGCTTTTGGGTTTTGATTTAAATCCTTAAAAAACTTGATAATTATTTTTGTTATTACAGTAAACAAAATCGCAGTCTTGTTTGACTCAACTCGACTGATCTCCCTTTCAGTCCATTGTAAGTCAGCTCAAACCTTCAATTCTTAATTATTATTATAAATTCTTTTTTCATATTTAATAATGCATATTTTTTTGTCTTTTATAAATTGGCAGATCCCAAACAGTGAGTAGAGATAGAGAGGATCTCATATCTAATCTAATAATAATAATAGTATATGCATATCTTATATCTCTGTGAAAGAAACAGGCTTTGGTTACTGTAAAAAAAAAAAAGTAGTCTTTTTTATTTTTTATGCTCCTCCTCCGTACTGGGTTTTGGTTATTGTATTTGTATGTATAGTGTATCCAGTCATAAGTGTCACAGTGAGAAAGAAGAAAGAGAGAGTGAGAAAAGAGGAAAAAGAAGGGTCAACTGCGTCTTTTTGCTCTGATATGGATGGGTGGTGGTATTATAGCATTATTTTATTTTTTCTTCTGAAAACAAAAAATACTAAAAATTTGTGAATGTGTGTGAGAGAGAGAGAGATAAGCTTCAACTTTTTGCTGTTTGGCTTTTGGGTTCCTTTCTTTTTTACTATTTCTTTCTCTGTCATCTTTTTTGAAGTCTGCCTTTTCGTTTTTTTCTTTTCATCTGCGTTTTTTGTGCCTTTTTTCAAATACTGACAAACAATTGGTCACAAACACAAGCTCTCTCAAATAAATACTACCTGTTGAAGAAGATGTTGAAAAAAAAATTTAGGGTTTTATTCATTTCTTTTTTCTTCCATTAACGGTTATGGAGTTTCAGATGTTTTTTCTTGTTGGGTTTTTGCTTTAGAGAAAGAAAGTTTGGAGTAAATACTGGATCAAAGAAAAAAGGGTTTTGTTTTTTAAAAGAAAATTCTAAAATGGATGAGAAAAAGTTGTCTTCTTCTTCTCTCTAGTGAGAGAGAGAGCAAAGTAATGCATGGAGCGTTGACAATAGAACAGCTTTTTATTATCTGTCTTTGATGAGACAGCTCTTCTGATAATCTCCTTGAGGGGGGCTGATGGGTTTCTTTTTCCAGAAGTCACTACTTCGACTACAAGAATAGAGAAAACAAAATCTAAGCGCATCCTTGCGACACTGATAGCGACTTTTTCAAGGCCAGAGAGAGAGAGAGAGAATAGAAATTGTTTCTCTTTCTGGTTTCCATTTTGGATGAGATTTGTTTTGGGGGTTTTTGATGATCAGTAATAGTATTAATGGTGGTGGGGGTGGGAGTGGAGGATCAAACATGGTGGCTGATGTTTTAACACATACCAGTAAAATGCATAGCGGTGCCTTTGCTCAGTCACCGCTTCTTTCTCCATTTGTTCCTAAATCACCTGCCCTTTCTCTTTCTATTGTATGAACCATCTCATAAATGAGGTTTTTTGATTAATTGTATCCATTGTTGCTGCTGCTGATTTTTAGTTGGGTTTTATTTATTTGTTTTTGTTTTTTTCTTCCTTTTTTTTACTCCTTGTTTTGTCTTATTGATGTGCCCTAGCTCTTCTTTTTTTTACATGGTTTAATTTATTATTATTTTTATTTATGACTTTACAGAAAGGCAAAATGGATGGTCATGGTGATATGGGTTCACTTGGAGAGCACTTTGATCCTAGTCTAGCGGGAAGAAACAAGGAGGATGGTTATGAGAGCAGGTCTGGCAGTGATAATCTGGACGGTGTATCTGGGGATGATCAGGAAGCTGGGGACGATCAAAGGCCCCGGAAAAAGAAATACCATAGGCACACTCCTCATCAAATACAGGAGCTTGAAGTGTATGTCTTCTTCCATTTTGTGTTATTAAAGCTTTGATGCAGAGATTTGCTAAAGGAGCTTTTTTTTTTTCATTATCTTATGATATTAGTTGCTTCAAGGAGTGTCCTCATCCTGATGAAAAACAAAGAATGGAGCTTAGTAGGAGACTGGGGTTGGAAAGCAAACAAATCAAATTTTGGTTCCAGAATAGACGAACTCAAATGAAGGTAAATTGCTTTAGTGTAGTGTGCTTTTCTTTGACTTTTCCTTTGTTTTCAGTTATGGTTATTGAAAATTTTTAAATTGTTGATTGTGGAATCAGACCCAATTGGAACGTCATGAGAACATAATTCTTAGACAAGAAAATGATAAGCTTCGAGCTGAGAATGAATTATTGAAGCAGAATATGACAGACCCAATTTGCAACAGTTGTGGTGGCCCTGTGGTTCCTGGTCCAGTTTCTTATGAGCAACAACAATTAAGGATTGAAAATGCTAGACTCAAGGATGAATTAGGTCGTGTTTGTGCTTTAGCTAATAAGTTTTTAGGCAGACCGCTTTCGTCCTCAGCTGGTCCTGTATCTCCTCTTGGTTCAAAATTGGACCTTGCAGTTGGGAGGAATGGGTATGGAGGATTAGGCAGTGTAGATACTCAATTCCCAATTGGACTTGATTACAATGATGGAATTACATTGCCTTTGATGAAGCCTATGACAGGTCCTATGATGAATGAGGTTGATAGATCAATGTTCATAGATCTTGCATTGGCAGCTATGGATGAATTGATTAAGATAGCTCAAGCTGATGCTCCTCTTTGGACTAAAAGCTTAGCTGGAGGAAGGGATGTTTTCAACTATGACGAGTATTTGAGGACATTTTCTCCTTGCATGGGAATGAAACCGAGCAACTATGTTACTGAGGCTTCAAGGGAGACTGGTATGGTTATGATGAGCAGTTTTGCTCTTGTTGAAACTTTAATGGATGTGGTATGATTTCCTAACTTTTGCCCGTGATGATTTTTAATTATTTTTGCTACTTGGTTTTCAGGATTTTGTTTTAATTGTTTTTTGTATAAACAGAATCAATGGGTAGAAGCATTTCCTAGTCTGGTTGCTAGAGCTGCTACTATCGATGTGATCTCGAGTGGCATGGCCGCTGGATCTCAAAATGGTGCTTTGCAAGTGGTGTGTATCAATGTCCTATCTGGTTTAGTTTTTGAAAGTAATAAGCTTGAAGTAATGAAGGTTTTATTTTCAGATGCATGCTGAGTATCAAGTGATTTCACCATTGGTCCCTGTGCGCCAAATCAAGTTTCTTCGATTCTGCAAGCAGCACGCTGAGGGTGTTTGGGTTGTGGTTGATGTTTCTATTGATTCAAACCAAGAAACCCCAATTATGAACCCATTTGCTGCGTGTAGGAGGCTTCCTTCTGGCTGTATTGTGCAAGATATGTCTAATGGTTGCTCCAAGGTTGGCTGTATTCTCTTTTATTTATATTTCATTTGATTAACAATAATTGTGAGCTCTAAAGTTCTTTTTTAGGGCACTTAATGAGGAGGACATAATATCTTCTGGATTGAATAGTTTCTCCTTAGAGTTTAATTAGATTACATCATTGAAAATTTGACAATTTGGACACCAAGCCAGCAATTTAAATTGACTGATGTTTTCTGAAATTTAATTCATTGTTTCCTACACTATTTGATGACACTACACTTAATTAAATATATTATAATTTAATAAAGAAAGATTCTACCATTATTTAAATAATTTTGCCTACTCAATTCCAAAGCCAAGATTTCTTACTTTTTTGCTAGAAGTTAGTCAACTTGTGCTCAAAAGAATGAGGAAATCAAGGGTGCTCTTATTGAATATAATAATGTGCACAGAAATTCAATGTCACTTGTATGATTCCTCCAACTTTGATCTAGTATATCCATAATCTTTCTATCCAGGGTAATTCTTGGAATTTTCAATCTTTAGCTTATAAACTATGTATTTGATGTTTCTATACCTATATCTTATGCTCTCCTGATGATTCTTTATTGTTTACGAGGCGATATGACCTGGATCCAGTTTTCATTGTAATCTCTTATCCTTAGTTTCTGGAAAGATTCCTCCTGATTTGTATAGAAAAGGCTTATACTTCCTCTTTTTTAGCTAAGATGAATATTATTTATATTATTGTTGAAGCTGCGTTTATGTTCGATATATTTTATGGCTTAGGTAAGTGTATGATTTGTTTCCCGTATTTACTTTAACAAGTTTGTAACTTGGTAATTGCTTTTACATTGGATTTTGTAAAAATTTAGAAGTGCGTATAGATAATCAACCGAAAAGGTAAAAGAAAAAAATGTAACTAGAGCTAAATCTAAATTATCATGAAACCCTTCTGTGTTTATATAATCTAGTTCTTTTTATTTATAATAAAATGCAGGTTGTCTGGGTGGAGCATACAGAATATGATGAGAATATGGTTCATCAACTCTACCGGTCTGTGCTTAATTCTGGTGGAGGTTTTGGTGCTCTGAGCTGGGTCGCCACCTTACAAAGGTACTGTGAGTGTATGGCAATATTTTCATCTCCTTCAGGTGAAGATCAGTCAGGTCTTGCTCTCCTATCTGATCCTTTCATGACTCGTTTATTTTCTGTGATAAAAATGATGCACCTTGTCTAATATGTAGTACGACTGGTCCCCAGGGGTAAACCCAAGTGGAAAGAAAAGCATGTTAAAGCTAGCACAGCGCATGGTGGATAACTTCTGTTGTGGAGTCACTGCTTCATCTCTTCGCATGTGGGATAAGCTTGTCGTTGGTTGTGTCGGTGAAGATGTGAGGATTTTGACCCGCAAGAATATAAATGACCCTGGAGAGCCTGCTGGCATTGTACTTAGTGTTGCAACATCTGTATGGTTGCCCGTTGTGCGTCAGAGATTATTTGATTTCCTGCGTGATGAACGTTTGAGGTCTGAATGGGACATCTTATCCCATGGTGGGCTTATGCAAGAGATGGTCCATATTCCCAAGGCTCACAGCCGTGGGAATTGCGTTTCTCTCCTGAGTTCAACAAATGTGAGTGTTGCTTTCTTTCTTAATAAACTTCGTTTTTGCTCAAGAAATTAATTTGGCATCATCGTTTTTGTAATTTCTCATTTTCTTTCATTTGCAGACTGCAAATGAAAACAGAATGCTAATACTTCAAGAAACATGGAATGATGCCTCGAGTTCCGTGGTAGTGTATGCTCCAGTCGACGTATCATCAATGAGTGTGGTGACGAACGGTGGTGATTCTAGCTGCGTGGCTCTATTGCCATCAGGGTTTGTGATCCTTCCTGATGATTCTAATGGGAATTTGGTCAAAAGAGATGGTGAAGCGGTAGATGAAGGAGGGTCGTTTCTTACAGTTGGCTTCCAAATATTGGTGAATAACCTTCCTACAGCCAAGCTGACGGTGGAATCAATTGAGACGGTCAACAATCTAATTTCATGCACAATTGATAGGATCAAAACAGCTCTTCAGCTAGCGTAGCTAGCTGGTGGTTGCGGGTGTAGGGGGGGGTTTTTGGTTTTAGAACATACATAGAAAGTAAGTATGAAAAAGAAAAAGTATAGCAGCAGATAATAGAATGTGGGAAAACTGGAAATGGAGAGAAGTAAAGGATTTCGAGTCAAGAACGAACCGCATTTGGACAAATTTCCTGTTTTTGCCTTTTGCTTTTTGGGTAGTGGTTCGGGTATTGACTGGTTAGACCAACGAGGTGCTCTGCTCTGCATTTCGCTAATGTTATTTAGGATAAAAGGAACATGGAGAGGGATTGCTAGCTTTCTTTGACTCCTTTTGTTTTTTAACAAAATTTTAGTGCTTTATTTACCCCAAAAAAAAATTAATAAAAATAGTGCTCTTTTTAATTTTACTGTTATTGTCATTTGGAATTTTCTTCTCTTTTTAATAGTGATTAGCTAATAGTTCTGTCAAAAATGTTGAAATTAAATTTTTCTAACTGTTAATTATGTTTCATGATCTGACTTAAATTTTAAGCAATGTGACTTGCTTCTAGAAAGCATGCACATTGGTTAATGCTTATTCGATTGCGCTTGCTTCTTGCATGGAAACAAGTGGAAGATCAAATTTTTTGGATGGGCCTTGTGTAATGTAGTCATATTGGGCCTCTTGGGCATGAAAAGTCTAATCTGATTTAGCTTCACCAACAGGCAATAAAACACCCTTCTGTTTGACGGCAACAAGGTCGTTTGTTTGCTGTTGAATTTGACTGATACTGATCAATACCCCCATATTGATAGATATAAGTCATAGAGAGCCGTTAATACGGTTTTACCTGGTCCTATGCTTGCATTGCATTGCAGTTGCAGGTTGGTTCATCAAATAAGGCTTTATGGAATTAGTCTATTTACACTTGGTCCAGCCCATAGGCCACTGGCTTCACAAAATCTGATGTTCTATTTTTGTTTCCTGCTAGAAAATGACATTTTGTTGAGTTTTTAGTTTAGTCAGCTTCCTTGAGGGTAAAAAAATAATAATAAATGCATCTATTGCGACGGATACTGTCATCCGCTTTCTGTAGAAAAGTTTACACTCATGCTTAGGAAATCAATTTTATATATTGATCCAATTAAAATAAGCATTCTGTCAAAAAATTACTTTATTCATTTCATTGAAACGAATAAATTAGCAGTAGATTATGATTTGGTGAGAAAATGACCATGACAAGTCACATATTTAATGTAACAAAATAATGCATGAAAGTATGATATTATTTAATTAAATTGAAATTTGCTTATGGCATAGTTGTAAGGATCCCATGCTGACCGGTTTTGGTATTTTTATTTTATGTGTTCATGAATCTGTTGAACGATGGAGTAATGGTGCTGAATCAAGTGATAGATATTTTTAAATCTTAAACTTGCTTTTAATTTATTTTATAATTATTATAGTTTTCTTAGTAAGAAAGTGACTCTTTTCGTATTATTAAAATCATCAAAGATTACGACATGGATATACAATACACCAACCAAATAATTAAGAAAATTTTTATTATTACTAAAACGAGTATAATACTATAATTATTTTAAAAAAACAAAAAAGCGAAACCAAGTGTAAAAATGGGCGAATGTAATGTACAAGTTGGATATTAGGGAAGGCCCACATCTCACCAAACTTGACCTAATCCTTCTTCTTGATGGGCCATTGCGTAGAACGCAAGGTAAGATTGATGAGAGAGTAATCTAGTGTCTACCTACTCATACTCTTTCACGTGGAAGCGTTCCGATCACCGCAATCATCACCCATTCATTCATTTATTATAGCAGTTGCCCCTACAAGCGTACGTACTTCATACAATTTACCACATCCTCTTATTCTTTTTTAAATCAGGAAAGAAGGGGTCCAAATTTTTTAAGGGCTTATTTGGATAGGGCGGAAAAATGGAAGGAAATAAAATAATGAAAGAAATGTTTTGCAATTCTAAAAATATCTTGTTTGGAACGAAGGGAAAATAAGGGAGGGAATAAAGAAAATGAGAGAAAAAGATAGAAAATACAGAAAAGTACACATTTTTCATTCCTTTTTGCCTCCCAAAACAAACAAGAGAGTGGAAAGTGCTCTTCTTATTTTACTTCCTCCCTAACTTTCATTCTTCCCATTATCCAAACAAGGTATAACATTGTATTTTAAGCACTTATACAGTTACATTAAATTTTGATTGAAAAAAAAAACATAGTTACATTAAAATTAATGAAAAAAAACTTTATGGCAAACACTTTAAGGAAGGTTGTATGAGATTACCAATGTGCCAATTCAGTAACAAATTTTTTTTCCATTTTATCTTTTTTTTAAAGTTAAATTTATGAATATATCCATTTATTTAAAAGAAAATTAAAATTTAAATAAAAATAATTGCTAATTTAGAAAAAATTAACCGTATCTCATAGGCTTAAAGTAAATCTTAAATTATATGAGTTTTAAAAACCGATGCTTGAATAAAAGTCAATAAAAAAAAATGTGAGAAAAAACGAGCCCCTAGTAGGATTATAAACCATTTTATCTCTCAACATATTTGAAGAGATATGAAGGAATGTTATACAAATATAACACATAACCACCTGCAAAAAATTCCAATTAACTCTATTTTAAGAGGCATGAAAGCTAATTTGGTGGTTGAGATTATGCATAGTTTCAAAGGCTAATAGTAGCACATTATCAATGACAAAACTAATACAAAAACAATGTAGTAGTAAGAAAATAGACCTAAAATCTGGATTTTGAACTAGTAAGATATTGTTTAGACATTATGAAAACGACATTCCGACGATAACCATTGTGTACAACCCGCAACAATAAAGGTATTCAAAATGAAACTTAATAAGTCTCCAAGTACAAAATGGTAATTAAGAAAGGTTGAGAAGGAGTTTAATAATTTTAAAAGCTTAGGGCAATATATGAAAAATATAGCAGTTCCTATCAACAGAAAAGAGAGGAGGGTAAATAAAGGAAAAGGAAAGAAAGAAAAAGCTAGAAAACGACAAAAAAAAGACTAAGTTACCGAGTACAAAGAAATAGATTTCCGTTATTTTATAACATAATAAAAAAAGAACCTGACACGTCACAGTTCCACCGAATTTTTTACAAACGAAAAAATATAAACGTATGTATTGATCTGTGTTTATCCTGTTGATTTTATTTTATAGATTAAAATCCATATTTTCCGTGTTTGTTTTTTTCTGATTTCCTGTCTACGACGGTTGACCTAATATATTCAATCTCTCTCAGAAAACAAAACAACAACACACAGGGGCGGAGAGAGAGAGAAACAAAATGGGAAATTCTTTTGGTTGCTCCGCCTCCGGCGAAAGATTAGTGTCGGCGGCCAGAGATGGAGACTTGGTGGAGGCTAAGATGCTTTTGGATTGCAATCCTTGTCTCGCTAAGTACTCTACCTTTGGAGGTCTTAATTCTCCTCTCCATTTCGCAGCTGCTAAAGGCCATAACGAGGTTGCTTCTTTTTCGTCTTTTTTTTTTTTTGGTTATTTGCTCCGTCTTGTTTGTTTTTGTTTAATTAATGTGGTAATTTTTTGATAGATTGTCGCGTTGTTGCTCGAGAATGGAGCTGATGTGAATTCAAGGAATTACTGTGGCCAGGTATGTTTCTGATGATTTTATTTTTATTTTTGGTGGATTTCGGATTTTTTTTTTTTAAGCTGGTCTTATGTTGGATATGAATCGTTTCGAAAATTGAAATGTGATCGCTGATTTGAACGAATTTTAGTTGTAATCGAGATTCTTAGATTCGTATGAATTTGATTGAGATTTGCTTCTAGTCGGGAATATGGAATTTAATTCAAATTGAAGTCAGGGACAGATTAGGGATAGGTTGCTTTGTCAAGGAAAGAATCTGATGTTGGAAGTTGAATTTCCTAATTGTCAATGATTTGGACATTGGGATGAAACATATTAATTGAAGAAATAATGGATCTCTTTTGAACTGACTGTTCAATCATATCTTTTGTCATGTTTGAAGACTGCACTAATGCAAGCCTGTCGATATGGACACTGGGAAGTTGTACAGACTCTTCTGCTCTTTAGATGCAATGTAAGTTATTCTATTATTTTCAACACTCTGCCTTCTCTTCTCGAAGCATCCTCCCTGTTGGTCCTCTTTTTCTTCTTATTGGGTCGGGATGGTAATCATACACAATGAGGCCGTTGGGGCAATTATTCTGTTCTTCCTTTTCTATTATCTTCCGTTCTCAATGAGTCAAATGACCATTATTGCTGTTTTTGTCTCAACAGGTTACACGGGCAGATTACCTCAGTGGAAGGACTGCTTTACATTTTGCAGCTGTAAATGGTCATGTAAGATGCATTAGACTTGTGGTTGCTGACTTTGTTCCCAGTGCTCCTTTTGAACCTATGCATGCCCAGACAGAAGCTGATAGTGGGGATGCTTCTATTGTGAAGAACAAATTGGACCAGAGGTAATATTCGCTAGGGGATTCTATGATATTTCTCACGAGGAAGCTATAGATTTGGATTGATTTTGGCCTTATCAATTTTTTTTTTTCTTTCTAATGCGGAGAAACTAGTCTAATATAACTATTCCTACTTCCTTTAGTTATATTTCTCATATGATGAGGTGCAATCTACTGGTATTTGGCTTAATTTAGTGATTTCAACATTGAGTTGTTCCATTGCAGTGCTCTATCAAAGTTTGTAAATAAGGCAGCTGATGGGGGTATTACTGCTCTTCACATGGCCGCATTGAATGGTTATTTTGATTGCGTACAGCTCTTACTTGATATTCATGCAAATGTGTCGGCAGTAACATTTCATTATGGAACAACAATGGATTTGATAGGTTTGCATTTCTGATCATTATAGCTTTTTTCATGAGTCTTTGCTTTTTTGAATGTTGTACTTATGACAATGTGAATGTTGTAGGAGCTGGAAGCACTCCTTTACACTATGCTGCTTGTGGTGGAAATTTAAAGTGTTGTCAGGCAAGAATAAAACATTCCAAATTGAACCTATACTTAGGTTTACATTATTATTCTTTTTTTTTTTTTTTTGTTTCATGTGGCATGCTGGCTTTTCCTACTTCTACAGATCCTCCTTGCAAGAGGTGCCAGTAGGATGACATTAAACTGCAATGGGTAAATTGATTTGGCTATTGCTTTGATTTCACTTCTTTTCTTGATTGTGTAAGTTTTCTAGCACTTAATGTTTTTTATTCATTTATTCCAGGTGGTTGCCTGTTGATGTTGCCAGGATGTGGGGCCGCCATTGGCTTGAACCATTGTTGGCACCAAATTCTGATGCCAATATACCAAGATTTCCTCACTCTAACTATTTATCCTTACCCCTTTTGAGCGTACTTATTATAGCAAGGTACTGCTGAAACTCAATACATGTGCATTCTTGTATTTTTGCTATTTTGGTTATAAGTTGGTCTTTAAACAACAAGCTGTCCAAGAAGATAGCTAACGTCCAAAGTTGATTCAAAAAGTTTCACATTAGCAGACAGGTCATTGTATTAGGCTAAGAATGGTAGGGTTAACTAACTTGATTTGCCATGAGTCGATCCTTGATCCGATATAAGAATTGCAAGCAAAGTCTGTGCCTAATTTGGAGCCTGTTTCATTGGTGGATGAATATGGCCTAATCATTCATGTGTGGGTCTCATGTAACTTGGTGTAAAATACAATAATATGCCCCAAAACTGCCAACTTTTTCTAATATGATAAACATTAGAGTTTCAATATCTGAAGTCAATGAATCTACCAAGCTACCTAAAAGTATAAAACTGACAACAATAACTGTAACTATTTCCCTATTCAATGCTAATAGATAGGGTGTTGAGTACTGAAAGTTGAAAGTGCCTTTTCAGTTTACTAGAAATATCCCACTAGTTCTTAGTGTGTAATGATCTAATAATTGTGGAGACTCGCAGGCCATGAGTCATCTAATCTTGGAATGGAATTATTTGTCCATATGTTTGTCGAGGTCCTTGTGAACCACTGTCATTTTATATTGTTAAATACCCTTTCTTGGTACTCCTCACTGACTAGTCTGTAAATATAATCCTGCTAAATAACTGGAAGTTTAGGATGCTTATGAAATAATTGCAACTAATTTATTAGCTGTAGACATGACATTTTTCTGAATTGTACTCTGCAGGGAGTATGGGATGCAGTGTTCGACTACCTTGTCTGATGACCCTGATACTTGTGCTGTTTGCCTGGAGAAGGCATGTAATGTAGCTGCTGAAGGTGAATTCTTTTCACTGTTCTATATTTCTGTATGGTTGCCCTGTGTATTCCCCCCTTGATTATTTGGCCTATCTTAGTTATTAGAACAGGTATAAAAAAAATCAAGTCCCGTTATTGAAGGGCCAACCATTTTGCTTTTATCAGTCAATTTCATGCTTTACTAATTTAATAGATATTAAAATCTTGTGTTTAATATTGTTAATCTTTGTTCATGCTTTAACTTTCACGTAGTTATTGTCATTTTCTGTGAACAGTTAGAGTAGGGAATGCAATGATGTCATCCATGCATTTGAGATTCTTGATAATAGTCTTAAATATAGAGAAACTTCAGAGCTACCCTTTACTGTACTTTGGCTACATAAGAACTCTGGACTGTTCACATTCCTGAATGTTTAGCTTAGGCTATGTGGCTCTTGTGCTCTTCCATTGTACTTGTGTTTATGTCCCATTTCTTTAGTTAGTATGTCATCTAACCTGCAAAATGCTTATGTACGACCCTGGCCATCAAAAATCAAGTGAAAAATAATATGATTGTCCTTTTTATATCCTTTTCTAAGAGATAAAAATTGACCAATCTCTTTAGCTGTCCTGACTGGTCTATTATTTTTGTTCTGAACATCTTGGAAATTTCATGTCCATCGCATTCTTGTTTGATGCAATTTGTGAATGGCAAATTCTTTTTCTTTTTCATGTTGGCAACTAAGACTAGATAAGCCTTTTTGATATGCCCTGTTCAACATTTGATTGGCTGCACCAAATTGTTCCAGATAAAAATATCAATGGAGGACGTTTTGACATGTGATGCAATATTAAGAATCTTTTTGTTTGGTTTTCTTTTATTTTCTGGCATTTGCGCATTGTCAAGTTATTTGAATTAGCATTATATCGTGCGATTGGTTCCATGATGTTGATTTGGTCATCACTCTTTTAATTCAGGATGTAGGCATCAGCTTTGCGTGAGATGTGCACTGTATCTTTGCTCAACAAGCAACGTTCCTTCTGAAATGGTGGGCCCACCTGGCTCCATTCCATGTCCTCTTTGCAGACATGGCATTGTATCTTTTGTAAAATTACCTGGATACCCAGCAAAAGAAATGAAACTTCCTTTGTCCCTAGGTCTCTGTACTCCATGCATGCTCCACTCTCGTGAAACAGTTGGACAATCTCCAGCATGTGTGCCGGAGATTCGAAAGAACCGAGTGGCTTCAGTTTCTTCTGATTTCATGTGCCCAGTTACTTGTAGCCCGTTTCCTTCTGTTGCAATCCCTTTATGCACCTGCAACGATGGCCCTTGCCCATCTTTTGAACCTCGAAATGCAGAAACTCAAGATGAATCTCCTCAACGAACCCAATCATCATCTGTCATCCAAGATAAAATTGAAGGACCGAGACTTGAGAAAACTAGTTGTTCAGGTATGATGTTTTGGGGTAGAAGAAGCTGCAGCAGAGAACACCAGTGCAATTCAGAAATAAATGCATAACTACTTGCAAGTAGTTTGCATTGTGTAGATTATGGTTAAATATTATTTCATGGGCAAAGGTTGTGATATTTGATCAGTACTGGTCTCAAACACAAGTTCAAAATTTTCAAAAAACAAAACCATGTTTGCTTCCAGTTTTTTTTGTTCCGGCCAGCTACATGGTATTGCACAATGGATTTGGATTAAAAACATGGCAATTGACTGCCATTTAGGTATCTAGTAAAAATGTATCGGGGTGAGGGTTGTATAAAAAAAAAATTGTACCGGGTTGGGTTTATAGATTGATTTGTAATTGAATGTTATTAAGGATTAGAGCTAAACCTATTATTATTTTTGTTTTTACTCTTTTATTTGTGTCATATTATTCAGATTATTTTACCTTTTTTTTTTTTTTTGTTCCTCGACCATAAGATGGTCTCGAGCTCATTATTATCAGTCTGAAAAGTGGTGACTGAGAGGACATTGGATGGTTCAGTTAGTTAGAATGTAACCTCATACGAACTTCAAGTAAGGTTTGTACTTAACTGGAGACTGATGATTCTTGTCAGTGCTAGTTTGCTGTATCTTTAAATTTTGCACAAAGTTCTGGAAAATATGATATTAAACTCTATTTTTCAATTTTCTTAATAACCTTCATTTAAATTTATAAATTAATAATAATAATAGGGACAAAACGAAATTAAATATATTTTGATAACAATTTAGAACACAGAAAAAAAAAGGGAAAATTAAATTAGCAGAGTACAATTGTTATTTCCTTTATTTAACTGTTAATATAATATTTGTATGAGAATATAAACAGTAAATAATCACACAAACCATCGCAATTATGAAAATGAGTAATAATCCTAGTACGCCAGTGTACGGAATGCCAGTTGGATATCCCATTTCTCAGTTTGTTTTTTCTTTTTTTTTTCATTTTATGTGACAGATCCAGAGATTAAGGAGAAATCCATATGGAATGTCCTCTCAAAGCTTGCCACGCATTCACTAGCCTACTAGCTTCTATGCATAAAAGCTTTACATGTTATGGCCATTCTATCCAATCCAATACAGATAGATGTGTTATAGGTCCCTCTTTATGGGGAACCTTAAAAATCTATAGCTGAGGGGACCACACAAGTCCCCAAATCCACCAGTTACCTACCCTACAAACCAGTACAATACTTGTAAACACCACTAGTAATTAACCCAAATACTCTAACATGAAATTGGGTTTTCTTTTTGTTTTCTCTGAAGAAGAAGATGATGAAGAAAGACTGAATCTTTATAATCTTCTTCTTGCTGCTTTCTCTCTCTGAGCATTAAAATAGACTGCCGCCACCGGATAGTCCAATCCATTTTCCTGTGAAAATCTCCTCGTGTTAAAATAGTCTCTTGAAGCCGGTGGCCTTACAGTTTGTCTTCCTCTCTGCTTAAACAGCAAGAATACATATCGGTGAATTCCAACCACTGGCTTTGGACTCTCGTAGCCCATTACTTCTCTTCCTGTTTCCATCAATCAAGATTCAAAACCGTTATTTATTAGGTAATTATTATTATTAGTTGATTAATTAAATAATTTTGCTAGAAAAACAAACTCACCGAAGGAAGCATCAGTTGTACCAGGAATGTCTGTCACCATCCTGAAAGGCATATTTTATACAAAATGTGCTTATTATAAACATTAATTAACGATTTTTAACGTTATTTTTGATAAATTAAAGTGTCAAAAAATTATTTTAAGTGATATAAATTAGTTTGGAAAACAGAAATTACCAGTGAATATGCTCTCTTAAGTAAGGGTCGCTTGGGTTTGGAGCATCAGGGTCTGTCATGATCTTCAAATCATAAAAATTACAATTAAACATAGAAAAGGTAATCAATAATATATAATGCAATTAATTATTGTATGGTTTTCATAAATATAATAGAAAAAAAAAGGTCTTACAAGCGTATAATAAGTTCTAAAATCGTCACCACCAATTTCAACTCTGGGTTTGGAAGCAATGAGAGGAGGCATAAGCTCATGGCCATTAGCAACTTGCTTGTTGGAGTTATAGATGGCAATCATTCTCACACTCGGTGTAAATGCGTCCACCACTTCTCCTATTACTCTTCCTACAATAAGTGGCTCCATCCCCGTCGACATTCCTTATAACAATGTTGTCTTGTTCAGGTTCTTGTGTTTGTGTGAATAAAAGAACCATGTTATGAGAGCTTTTATAGACAAGTGAGTCCAAGGATATATTTGATTCTATAAAACGACTTTCTTCACCGAGTTCACAAGTTTTATTTCATTTTCTAGAATTTCAATCGGGATATTATATGAGAGAAGTTGTTCGTGTATGGAGGAAAACATTTCAAACATCCAAATTATGGAATCTCCCTCTCATTTACCTAACAATAATTGTACTATAAATTCATTTTTATCTCACGCAATTATTACGATCTGACGAGCATTCTGATGCTTAAGACATTAGTGTCAAATTCGATTTCTGTTCATCGTCTTTTTTCTGAGTACACATAAAATTAATTAGATGAAACATTACACCGTAAAATAAACATGAAACTGGATGTCTCGTGAGTTAATTTAAATATATTTTTATTTATTGATAAAAAACGATGATTTTGGTTGGGATTACTTGTTAATTAATTTGATTTATATGTGGTCTCGTAAACTCAATTAAGAGAAAATAAACTTAAATAATATTATATATGAGATTGGTTATGTGGAGAATATTATTAGTTATTGTTAATTTTAAAAAAGTAAGAATATTAGTGATTTCTATTAGTGGAAAGCACTAATAAGATGGTAATTAGAAAAATGGGAAAAATGTTGAGAGATTAGAAGGCACTAAAGATGGTGTGTTGAGGTTGTCCTCTGCTTTACAAATTATAAAACACACACATGTAAAGTTATGCACCACATGTCCTAATACCATTTAGTTCATGAGAATGAAGAATCCTAACTTTTTCTCTTTTTTCTAAAATCTTTGGCCAAATGGGAATTCAGCTTTTTTTTTTTTTTTAATGTGCTTCTCCTGCTCCTCCCCATACAACTCATACTTTCACATATTATTATTATTATTATTATTATTATTATACTATTCCGGTCCTCTTTAAAATGTAATTTTTTATTTATTATATTTAAAATCGTTGAATCATCTTAAATAATTCAAATCAAGGTATATAATAAAAACTAGTGGTGGCCACGGGCCGGTTCCGGGCCGCGGCCCGCCGGACCACGGTTCAAGGTTCAATGAACCGTAACCGGTCCGCCGAACCGGCGGTTCAGGTTAACCGGCGGTTAAATTCCGGGCTAAAAAACCGGCGGTTCATGGTGGTTAAACCGGCGGTTCATGACGGTTAATCGGCGGTTCGATTCAAAAAGCCCGCCGGTTCGCTCACGGTTCACAGGACGGTTACGGTTCAAAAAATTCTCGAACCTGAACCGGCCCGGCCATCGGCCGGTTCAGGTTACGGTTCAAGGCGGGCCGGTTTTTCACGGTTACGGGCCAGTTCGGCCGGGCCTGGCGGGCCGAACCGGCCCATTGCCACCTCTAATAAAAACCATTAAAATTAGCAATTTTTGACTCTTTAAAATGTTGTATTACTATGGATTGGACTTGAAATTACTCTAATTATTCAATTATAAAAATCTCTTTATAATTTTTGTAATTTTACTAAATATAGTATACCTGATTTATCATACTACCTTTCACAAAGATCTTAGAATGTTTAGGTCTCGAGTTCGATTCCTATTTAACACACTATTAGCACTAATTCAGTACTCAGAGAAAACAATGCCCAATGTCCCCGCAGCAATATGATGAGAAGCTATTCCTCCCGGAACTCTCTGTTATGTAGTTTATTAAAAATGTCGAATATTAAAAAAAATTCTCGTTATAAATATGGTATGGAAATTTTTTTTTAAAAAAAAAGATATATTAAATATTATGTGGTATACGTATATTTTTGAATAAAACCACTCCTTTAAAAGAACAGTATAATGAACCACGTCCACGTGTGCTTGTTCTTACGTATAAGAAGTGATTGATTTAGCCAATCCATAATGGTGATATTTTTTTCGGACGTATACTTAAGTGTTCTTTGTTTTTTTTTTAAGGGACTTAAGTGTTCAGTTTAATAAATCAGTTAACTTTTTCATATAAACCAAATAGATGCTACAATATTAACTATGTGGTGGATAAAAATCCCTACAATAGGTCACCACCTCCTAATTACATGTTATGCTTATAAAATAGTACTACTTTTGTTTCATGAAAAATGTCGTTATTCCATTTTTATGCATACAAGTGTCGTTTATAATATAATTTTTTAATTTTATATGTTTCATAATAGGTTAGTATGGTAAATTATTTCTCGCTTTGGTCATATTAAAAGAATTTTTTTATTGTTTTTAAAATGAAAATATAATATCATTTCTAAAATTGAGGTAATATATAATGCAAGATTTTTTAGTGGAAAAACTGTTATATCCCAAGAATTGAGCATAGCACTGCTTAGTTGTGATCCGTTGATTACAAATTGAAATATTCATTCAAATGTAATCGATAGAAGAAATATCCTCTATGGTTTATGGATTAAATCTACTTTTTAATTGATAAAAAATTACTTTATACAAAATATACCAAATCAGTGTATTTAGTTAGTGTCACATTACAATAAATAGGAACATAAGGCTTTTTTTTTTAATGCTTTCAATTTTAGAAATAGAATGTTGATTAAAGATTAGTATTAAAAAGAGATTTAATCAATTCTAAAAACATAAAATCACTACAATCATAAGCTATGAATTATGAGGAAGTATTAGTGGTGGATGGAGAATTACAAAATTTTCAAAATAATTTAAATCGGACAATTCTTGATAGAATATATAGAAAAAAGTGTATTGAAAACTTATATTATAAATGTAGAAACAAGATTATTCTTGTAGAATGGGGAAGAATACAAATCCAGAAACAAAAACGAAGGAACAAGAAAGAGTTTCAGATTCTGGAAAAACAAAAAGATTAAGGATTCTGCTGATACAGATTAAAGACAAAAAGAATAAAAGAAATCAAATGGAGACAGAAAAAAAACTTTACTACTCACTCATCCATGTCCATCATAAAACCCCACTCGTAAAGAATCAATTTGCATTCAAATTCAGCCAACCGTGTTGGAGTCTTTTACCCATCAATCCTTTCCTCAGCCGTTATGTCCGTTTTCTATTCTACTTTTTCTCGAGAAACAAACTGCACGTAACTGAAAAAGATTAACAGTCGCTTGCACTATGGGCTACATTTTACAGAATAGAATCAACCTTTACACGTATTTCACTATCCAAAGAATCTATAATTTTATTTTCTTCTTCTTCTTTTGTCGTTTTCCTAATGTTGCTTGACTGATATATTCTTCACTAGTTTGTTTAGTTCCTTCAAGTTGGTCAATTATTCATGTATAATAATATTAAGAAAAAAAAAAAAAAAAGAGTGGTTTTTGGTTAATCGTGTTTGGGATTGGTCACGTATGTTGTTTTAGAAAGTTCTACTAAAACTTATTTTAAAAGACTAGTAGTCTTTTCGTGTGACATGTGTCGTTGGCTTGGGCGTTTTGTTAGATGCTCCATTCGGATTTTATCCAATTGTTGTCCTAGAAACATAGCTCTACAAAAATTATTAATTGTTTTTATATTCTACCATTAGAAGATAATTATATATTTTTTAAAAAAATAAAAACAGTTATCTAAATAATGATATAAAAGTATATAAATTTATTGATAAAATGGAAAAAGAGACTGATTATTGTTGCTTCCCAAATCTTTTTTTTTTTTTTTTACATCCGGTGAATGTTTTTTATTTTTATTTTTTTGCAAAATGTTATTTCAGATTTTTTTTTAAAATTTTAAATAAAGTCAACAAAACACGTATCAAGTGGTAGCATAGCGCTTTTCCATTTGGTTTGGCTCTTAAGCTAGCCCCACTCTTAAGCTAATATTTTATAAATCGCAACGTGAATAATTAAAAATTATATTATTGAAGTAAAAATTAATTTTAGCATTTTATTGCGACTCCAAAATCTATCGTGGAATGAATCCTGAATCGCTAATTTTTTTTTTACTATTGTAATATGTGATGACAATTGCAACGTTCTTTAAGTTAAAAATATATAATAGATCCTTTTAGATCAATTAAATAAACAGTTTTCAAATCATTTCTAAAAGAATTATTCAGATCAAATAAAGAAAATCAGACTATATTCGATAAATGTTACGCTCAAAATTTTATGTTTTTTATATATTAAAACTTTTATTTTAATTGTTTGATATAATTTCAATAAAATTTAAATTTAATGAAGATGCATTCATTTTGAGAACCATATATTATTTGTCCCACAACACACGATTCGTCCTATGCGGAAAACTGAATTTGGATTTTACGCACGTTTCCGGAAAATAAAAAAAAGAAAATATGAAATTGAGACTATATACCAAGTACTTTAGTGTACTCATTATAATAGTAGAAAAGTTATTATATTTTATATGTGTCAGTAAAATAACGAATTAGGTTTTTTTATTTAATTATTTGCATTTTGTTTCATTATTTTAAATTTATTTTTCTTAATTTATATATTTCTATTTATACAATATTTGTGTTTAATTCTAATCATTGGAAAAGAAAGCTGGATAGCTATAAAAATCATAACTTTATCAACAATAAATAAATAGACTTGCGAAAACATTAGGAAGTTGAAAAGTTGAGCAGCCCTAAAGGATGCTCTGTGGAAGTTTGTCCCTGCGAGTACGGCCGCTGTAGGTGTTAGACATTGAAGTAGCCGGTGGGTGAAGTTTGGGATGGATGGGGGCTAGTAGCTTGGATCTGTCCCAATGGTGGGTGGTAGCAATGCGAAAGTTCCTCCTGTTGGTGACAGCATTCTACAGAAAAATATACCCACAGTTAAAAAAAAGCAATCTTCATTACTTTTTAATACCTTAAAATTTATTTAAATAGAATGTTGTTATTAAAAAGAAAAAATAAGAGTAAACATTCACTTAAGTTATACTATTTGTAAGTTTAGTTTGAACATACAAAATAACTTTTAAAAAATGAAAGCTTTCAATTAATAGACATAAAAGGCTATTTATTTAAATTTATTCATAGTATATGTGAATGGGACTCAAAACGATCATATATAATTTATATTATCGAGAATATAATTGTGTTATATAGTTATTTATAACAAATAATTAATTAAATTTAAATCATATCTTAATAAGAAATTACTATTTTAATAGTTAATTAATTGAATTTAAATAAATACTATTTTAATTATTAAATAAGAATATTCAATTCATGTTTAATAAAAAATATTATTTTAATTATTATTAATTAAATATAATGAATACAGTATAATTATTCATAATTAATTATTTATTTTTAAATTATAATTTAATAAGAAATATTATTAGATAATTAAAGTTAAAATAGGTTGGTATTTAAAAGTTATATTATAATAAATAATTTATCATTTGTATTTAAGATATATCATTTCAAAAAATACAATGACTACTAAGTTTTGTTTAATATTTTTTTTTCTTAATACTTAATTATATACATAATGAAAATATGTTTAAATAACATTCTATAATGAATAACTAAAACGAAAAAATGCTAACATTTTTGAAATATTTAAGAAAAAAAATCCTAACCAAAATTTTTGTTTTCAAAGAATTTTTGGCCAATTTTTTTTTTTAAAAAATATGAATGCTGAAGAAGACTGGAGTGAGGGCTCTGTCGCCATCATTAGATGCATCCGACCAACGATCGAAGAGAAAGCAATTGAAAATTCTCGCATTGGTGAGTTGTTTGGTACCTTCAAAATTGTTGTTGGAGTATCGAAAGACGACCAAAAATTCTATCAAAATTTAAAATTTTTATCATTAGAGAAAAGTAAAAAAGTGGTTTTTCATTTTTTTTGTCGATATTCAAACAATATATTGTGGTTTTTCGTCTAGAATCTTGTTGTCGACGTGATTTCTATCGGGTTTTTTTGAGTTACAGTTTGAAATCCATTGAATAACGTTGAAGCTGTAGGCTCCCAACAAATTGCCGATGTGATTCCGACCAATATCCAGTTAGAAATGATTGGTTTCCGTTGAGTAGCAATTGAAAAATTGCTCACCGAAAAATCAATGTCACCAAATTCATTGCCCAGAAAAATAGAGGCTGTCGGAATATAGATGTGCACCCATCATATACTCTTTGTATTCTTAGAAAAAAAAAAAAAAAACTTTTTTTGCTATTATTTTTAATGGTTTGTCATAAAAAAACTGTAAATTTTTTCTTTTACATTATTTTCAGGTTTTTTGGATCTTTGGCATATTGTTTTATTTTTCATGGATGATTTTATATATACTCTTCTCATTTTTGTCACATTCTCAAAGTTTATCCACATCCACTTCAGAGTCCCGCCCATTCATATTGTTGTCGTTTTGTGAAGAATAAGTGTTTTTGTAAGCACGGTAAAAGTACCTAAAAAGATTTGATTTAAAATATTTGGACAAAAATGGCCCTCTCAACTTTTTAGAAATTAAAAGCGCTATTTTTCTTCTCTTCACCGATACGCAAATTTTCCATTGTAGATCTCTACATCCCTTTCTCTGCTCTTCTGCTACCATTTTTCCAGTCCTAAAACCAACAATAATAAACCATTCTCATCTTCATTTCCCGATAGCAGTTACCGTTCGTGGCAGCCGTGGTAGCAGAGGATCAACTGGCTTCAACTCCGGCTTTTGTAGTTTCTTCTCTTACCGGATCTTAGTTTCCACCATGTTCACTCTTCTCGATCTTTTTCTATTTTCTTCTATTTTCTTCAATCTTCTCGATCATCTTCTTCTCTTTTCTTCAATCAGACAAATAAGATAAATTGATGTGAGATCCGCATTGGTCAAGGAATGAGCTATTTCGGTGTTAGTTGAGATAATGAGGTCGAAAAGCTAAACTCGATCCTTCTCCTGCTACCGATTTTGTTGAGATAGTAAACTGGACGATGGTGCAGCATTGTCAACGTGACAAAGATTTGAAGTCGTTGGGGGAACACGAGCTGAAATCTTCTCTAAGGTAATCCGTAAGTGTCAATGCAGTTTCAATTTCATTGATAAACAAGCACCTCAATTATTTATTTAGATCATTTATTTGCTGATTTTATTTTTAGATTCAACTCTAATCAACAATATTAGTATATTCGGCATGTTCCATTGAGGTGTTGTTTTAGTGATTAAAAGGCTGAGGAGCTTGCTATTTTGTTGGAAAATGTTGAGTAAATAGTTTCTAAATTGTTTATATTTTATTAATAGTTTCTGAAAAGTTTAGAATAATTTGGGGAAAAAATTGTTTGGGGACTTGTTTCTTATAAAAAGAACTTTTTTAATATCAATTTATAAAAAAAAATAATTTTCTTAGTCTCTTAAAAAATAAAGAGACCTTTTGGGTTATATATATATATATATATATATATATATATATATATATATATCTTATAAAATGAGCTATTTTTGTTCTCCTCCCTTTTCGTAACAAGAAGAAGCCCATTTAGATCCAATTATAATTATATGTAAGCTAAAAACACCACAGAACCATAGAAACCTGGTCCAACTATTCTCGTTTTGATTTCAAACGTTGGCCCATCGATTCAGAATTGGCCCATTCAGTGCAATTATTGACTTAATTGGATATCATATGGCACGTCACACGTGCATCGCTGTATGGCTACAAGGTCTTTCAAAAAAAAAAAAAAAAAAAGAAGAAGAAAATGCAGATGATTTTTATCAACTAAATAAATAGGATTATCAGCAGTATTAAAATTTTAATTCTATAAGCACGGCATGTGGTAGAGTGGTAGAGACTCTTCCTTCCTTAATCAAATTCAGTAAATTCGAAATAGTCTGGATTGTTAATATATCTGAAAAAGGAATTAACTGGTAATTGACAATGTTGTCTGCCAATTCGAGCGCTAAAGGTAAAAAACGGTCATTCGATAATGAAGTAAAAGTGGTGTTCTATTTGTATTTCATGCAATTTTTTTATTTTCTTTTCATAATAATAAAAATAATAAAGAATTTTATAAGAGCAAAAGTGACAAGCACATGACAATGCTATTTTGTTAAATATGAAAATATGTAATTTTTTAAGTTAAAATGGTTAAAGTTATTAATAGTGTAATTTCAATATTTTGAAATGGTTTAAAAAAAAAAGAATATTATATAGTTTATGTGCAACATTGTTAATGGGAAAAATTACTTTATTCCTCCAAGTAGTTCTACTTTTCATATCAGCTAAGATGTTAATAATTCATTTCACTTTCAAAAAAAAAAGATGTTAATAAGTTATTTAAATTATAAAACATTACCTCTCTCTCTCTCTCTCTCTCTCTCTCTCTCGCTCTCTCTCTCTCTCTCTCTCTCTCTCTCTCTCTCTCTCTCTCTCTCTCTCTCTCTATATATATATATATATTTTTATATTTTTATATATATATATATATATATATTTTAGTAAAATAGCACAAGAAAGTTAAAAAAATTTCAAATTTACCCTTACTTAATAAAAAAATAAATTTAATTTTTATAAAAGCAAAAAAGAAAATCGGACAACCATATTTTAACTTTTCTGGTAGCCTCTTTAAATAGCGTCGCCGTCGCCTCCGACCACCACCACCAACACAAGCTCCTCCGATGTGAAATTGACTTCTAGTCAAGTCACCATCAAGATTTCCGTCGTAGGTGAATCTCCAATTTCTGCGGAATTTTTGATGCTGTTTTTGCAGCCTGTTATTGCTCGCGGCGTAAAACTGGTTTTGATTCATTTTCAGTTTTGCGGTCAAAATCTAGCCCAATTTTGAATTTTGAATTTTTTTATGAAAAAATGGTGATAAATATTTTGTTATGCGGTGCCGAGCTAGTCGGTCTTAAAAAAAATTGAGTCACTACCATCAGGAACCATTTTAATTATTATGAAAATTGATCCAATTTTATAAAAAGTTGACTCCATTTTTATTAAAAAGGAAATGTAAGGTCTGGAACTCAAATTTTTTGAGTAAAAGGGTTGGATATGTTAACTAAAATTTTCATTTTAATTAACGCCCGAATTTACCGACCTCTAATAAACCATTTTTATTTTTAAAAAATTAAGTTAAATTTTATTCATTACGAAAGCCATTTTTATTACTCTACTAATGTTCATAATTTGATGATTTAAAGTCTTTTGTGCAAACACAAAATTGAAAACGGTAAAGTATAAAAAATAAATTACGGAAATTAAATCGTCCAGCTCTTAAATCTAATTATTCTTTTTTAGCAGAAAATAAATAATTACAATTATGTCTTAAATACAAATTTTTATGCCCAATTGAGCCCAAATTATTAAATTAAATCCAAAAACACCCTATAAACATATAAAATTACATTTTTATGAAAATCATGCAAAATTACAAAAAGATACCTTAGGTTATGAAAAATTGTAAGTTGGTCCCTAAATGTTAAAAAATTACTAAAAGGTCGCTATATTTTGGAAAATTTATGTTCAGACTCTACGACATGCCAAGCTTCTAGAACAATCCATAAATAATACAATTAATACCTAATATGCAAAACTACTGAAACAATACACAGGTCATGCAAAAATTACACATAGGTCCTTGTTTGTGTACAATTACAGAAATCATACCCTAAACATACAAAATTATAGAATCATCCCTAAATTTGTATAATTTTCAAAAAGACCCTAGAAGATGCAAAATTATGAAATAGTAACCTCAACATATCAAAATTACATAAGTGCCCTTACAATTATGCCAAATTCATCAAATAACCCCCTACATACATCAAACTTCTAAAACAGTTCACTGCCATGCTTTTCTTCTCAAAACAATCCTCACACAAACCTTGAGTGCAAAACAGTACATGCCATATGTAAAAATATCCAAAATTATCCATTTTCAATATGAAAATCCTAACTCAATCCCTACATTTATTAAATTACTAAAGTAGATGTAAATCAATCCAAAAAACATCAGAGTCAAGACTGAATTCATGCAAATCAAATAATTTAAACACATTCTCAAAATTGTCCCTTTAAAGATAGAAATTTGAAGCATATTTAAAAGATCAAGGCTTTTCTTATACCAAGAAAGATGTATGAACTAGGCAGCAGTAACCAAATCAGAGGAAGAAAATCAATATTCAATAGTAATGTCCTGAACCTACCAACAGCAAACACCCTAAGAAATTGGGAAGAAACTTAAACACCAAGAGACTGGCTTTTGTCTCAGAAGCTGAGCCAGAAAACAAAGCAGGAAATGGATTAAAGAAGTTAACATACAGGTTAGAGGTAAACTAGGGGTGATAGGAGTAGAAATTAAAAACTGAACAATACAATGCAGTGACTTCCTTGGTACAGGCCATTTTCATTCAAGAATAAATCTCTAAAAAGTAACTCAAACATTTCTAACACTAATAGGCAACAATAGAGATAACTAAAATAGGAAAAATGGTGCCAATGAACATTGATAGAAACAAAAGGGAAAGCAATTGTAGTTTCAAAAAGCCTAATAACAACACAGCCAACACAATTCACATTCAACAGCAAGCTATAGTTTTATTTGCAAAGCATTCAGACTCATAACACAACTTAATCACAGAAACTGATAAATTGGAATCCAAAAATAGAAACGACTTCTAACTGAAACACAATAATAAACATAGATTCATGGCAGAAACATCAATACAGCAATCTTAATATGGTTCCTAGACATTTTGAAGCACCATAAGATAATAGATTGAAGTGGAATTGAAAAAAAAAATTACCTCAGATATTGTTCCAATAACAATCAAAATTTCCAAAATCCTTTACAATTCTGAAAGTTCCTCAATAGAAAGTTTTTTGTTTGAAAAGAAGATTTTAGGGCTAATTGGTTTTTAATTTCAAATCAATTTCAAATTAAGAATACAAAGTACCCTTTAAAAATAAGAAACAAGAAGATTCCCAGAAATCTCCAATTTTATAAACTCTAATTTAAGAATTCTTCAATTATAGAAACAAAAATCCCTAATTTAAAAATAAATAAAAAAACCCTAAAATTGATCTTTGAAAGTTTATTTTTTCTTTCTAATTGATTCTCTCTTAATTCTTTTCTCCTCCCAAAAAGCTCTCTCAGCTCAATTTCTTCCCTAACCTCCTTCTGCTTCAGAAAGTTCCTTTTCAAGAGGTTGTGTAACATCCCTAACCCAACCTAGTATCATATATGACGTCATTATAGGTATAGAGTGCATTTTATATTACTTGTCGCATAAGCATCATTTTTAAATAGAGATTTCTTACAAGCTAAGTAATTGAATATATGTGAATATTATAAGAGATTAAATATGTTGAAAAATATTATGAAAATTCTTCCATTGGCAAATATTGTATAGAGCATGATAGGGAATTTGTGATTGAAAATTAAGCCTTGACTTGCCATTGTCCTTCGTTAAGAACTAGCATTTAGGCCACCTTCTATTTGTGTTGGAAAATATGAAAAGATAGAGTAGGATTTGAGAAAATGAAAAAAAAAATGGTGCTTGAAGAGAATTAAAAAGAATAATTTTCAATTGATATATTTTTGAAAATTATGATAACTAGTATATTTGAGAGAGAAATATTAAAGAAAATGCAAGACAGAATGAGAGTAATAGTAATAGAGAGTAGATATGACAAAAAAATATATGCAATTAGCGACAAAATCAGTGGCGAAGATCTTGCATCACCGATCAATGACACACTCAACCATAAATTAGCGACAGAAAGTCAATTTTAGCTTCATTTTAAATAGATGGTCGCTGTATTTGTTGTTGAATGTCTCATCAACGAGACAAAGGGATAGTTGATGATCTACGTCAAATGGTATCCATTAGAGGATATGTTGCATATGCTTCCTCAACAGCATGGACAAGTTGGTCGATATTCGACGGTGCTGCTCTAATTTTCAAGGAGTCAATAGCATGAAAGAAACTCAAATCAAGCACATTTATGTCAGGACTATTAGGGGGCTGGAAAATCAATTGAATATGCAATCATAAGGCAGCAGCTATATGTGCAAAAGCTTCATCATTAACATCAATATGAGGTCTGACATATCTTGCTGGATATATATGGTGTGAGAGTAAAATGGTGTCCACTTTTCCTTTATTGCGGAAAATAATTTTTCAATCATAGTGTCCCGAATCACATCTTGGATCACACTTTAAATAGTCTTAGTTTTCATAGTACCTACAGCCCTATTTTTGCTAATTGCTTTTCAATAAATGACCAAATGCCAATTTTTCCATCAAAACATTTTCTCCAAAAGCATCAAATATAGGCCTACTTGTGGCAGCCAGAAACATTACATTGGTGATGAACCTCCTACTCTGACAACTTCTAATTGGCTCATCTTCATCTGCAACAAGATAGAATTTTTGTGTTGCATTGCTCATGTAGAACCATTTTTCATCGATATGAATCACATTCTCCATTTTCATAAATGGCAAAAAACTTCCTATATTATTTGTAACAACCAACCTTAATACCTATATGTCATAAAATATGTCATTTTTTATAAAAAAAAAAAAGCATTTTAACATCTTTAAACAAATACATATGAATAACATACGTCACTAAACCGATATCAAACATAACAATTTAGAAACCATAATTTACATATATTATTAATTTTACAAAAACTAATTACCTTAAGGACGTAATACTTATACTGTTTATAATTTACATACCAAAATTTAGGACTATTCATTCCAAACATAATGTAAACTAAAGACTATATACAACTACACATATGATGCGGAATAAGGGAGAGAGGCCTAGGCTTCAGGTGAACTGACCTGTGCATATGTTGGTAAAGTGCTAAACTTCACTCAAAAAGCAGACCTGAAAACATAAATTTCGATTTTGATGAGTCGCATACTCAAGTCTAAACTAAAGCAATTGAAACAAAACATTAAACATGTTACCATATCGTCCGTTAATTTGCATTAGTTCGCATTTTTATAGAAATTGTTAAGACATAATAATACAGTAATGCAATGACATGTAATTCCATTTAACTTTATTGTGATCAATCAACCCAAGTACTGCGCTCAGGAATTTCATAGAGCATGTGACAATAGCTGGCTAGTAACACTAGACCCGAATTTATCATGGGCCAATCAGAAACACTAGACCTGAATGAATCATATGTCAGTTCAAAATATGAACCGTAGGTCCATCCGTAGCAATATATTAACCCGAAGGTTCATCCATAGCAATAGGTTGACCCGAAGGTCTATCCATCAATTCATATAGAAACTCGTAGGTTTCTTTTGTGAAATATGCAAATACTAGTCATGATTATCACAACGGCCTTAATTATGTCCTGTAAGACTGCACTGATATGACCCATGAGCATTTATCAACAACATTTCATATAATCCAATGATCGGGCTTCAATACCGGTTCAAACAGTATATATATCAAATAATAATTCTCAATAAGTTAATTAGTCGGATTTCAGTTTGACTCAATGACCAAAATCACAATATTCAATAATCATATATTCAAACAAATAAGTCAATTGACCGGGCTTCAGTACCAGTCCAACAATTCAATAAGCATAAATCATTAATTTCACGTAAATCAAGTGACCGGACTTCAGTACCGATCCAAACATTTCAATTTCAATAATACTTAACATATCACAATTCACAAACAAAAATCAGTTAGTTTACACTTACATCAAAGCTGTAAGCTAGGTTAGGTCTCAGGTTGTTACTCCGTCCCCCTCTAGAACTCGATGCTCCTATAATGCATAACATAGCGGAAATATTCAATTTATTCTATAAATAACTCACATATGCTATGATGCACTATTAAATATTTATCTCTTTTAATTAATTTAATTTCAATGTCAAATTATATTATTTCCTTTGAATTTTAACTTAAATCACATGTTTTCTATATTAAAAACACTTTAAAAATTAATTATTAAACTCAATTTATCAAATATTAATCATAATTAACATTAATTATAATTATCAAATTTAATTTATTAGTCAATTTGTCTAAATAATAAAAATAAATTCAATTTAAACTAAAAAGGACTCAATTGAATAGTTTTTTAAAGTCTTATAGGTTTAATTAAAGTCTGTCAGCAAGTTCTGGGATCAAAATATAATTTCCAAAACTCAATTTAGGAAGGAGGGGTGAAATTGAAACATTTTAAACTTTCTAAGGGTGAAAATGTAATGCGGCTAAGAGTTTAGGGGCCAAAATATAGTTATTTTAAGTCAATTTCAACTAGAAGGACCTATTTGAAATACGGCAGAAACTTCAGGGGTCAAATTATAATTTTCAGAAATTAAATCAAACAGGACTAAATTGAAAACAATTAAAACTTTACTGGAAAGACTAAATTGCATTAAAATATAAACTTTAGGAGTCAAAATATAATTTTACCAAATTCAGGTACTCAGGAGGTAATTTTCATCAAAACGCAGGCCTAGCTGCCATTTTGATCTTCTTCAACCTCCAGCCTCTGCTTCCTCTCTGATTCTGCCTGGTTCTGGACCCAACTTCCAAATGATTTTCTGGCTATTTTCCGGCGACTAGCCGTTTCTTACCACCAATATCTCCCGAGGAACACCCTCTAGAGATCCCTCAGCCCCAAATCAAACCATGCATGCTAGATTTTCTTATTTTTATCTCTCCTTCACCCTTCCCGCTCACTGTTTTACACAGTTATGGATTTGTAAACTTTCTGTTTTCTTCCTCTCATTCTGTTTCCAGCCTTTCCCTTCATTCTTTCTCACTTTTAATCTTCTCTAACACTCCTAAGGATCACTCAGAAGCCAATAAACTCAAGTTTCCTTTCTTCTTTTCTCTTTTATTTCTCTTTTCTTTCTTTAATCTTTCTTTCTCTATTTTCTCTTTCTTTTCTGTTTTCCCTCTACCCCTTTCTGTTCTCTACCCCTTTCCACCTATTTACCCCTTCATCTAGGCCCTTAATCACTCCAGAACAAATTCAACTAAACACTTTTACACCTCCTACTTAGTTTTAACTTAAACTAATCAAAATATCTTAACTTTTAACTTTTTTTCTCCACCTCCTTTTCCCTTTCTCATTTCTATCGAAAAACCAATTTGTTTTACTTCATTTCTGTCATTTCTAATGTTAAAACAATAATTAAAAACAATATTTAAAGTTTCGGAGAAATCGGAATCGAAAAATATTCGCGGCTCGATCGGCGCCCGAAACCAACTCCGGAACGTCGGCGATGCCGGTAGAGTAAAAACCGTATGACGTCGTTGTAGTTTTAGGGTTCCAAAACAAATAACATTTATTAAATAATCCAAAATATAAAATGCCAAATTCATTTCTTTTAAATTTTTCGCGTTTCCAACGTTTTATCGGTCGCGTGAGCAAAAACTCTAAACAGATCTTGTTTACGTCGACCGACTGTAAACAAGCCTAAAACATAAATTATTCATATTCTAACATAATTCCATATCATAATCAAATCATAATTTTTTATCAAATAACCAAATTTAATTTAAAATGGCATTTATGCGGTGAAAATGCATGTTATGCACAAAATGATGTCATGATTCACATTGTGTTTGGTTAGGGGTGTCAAATTACTAGTATCCAGCATATCCAAGCTAAACTGCAATTTACTTTTCTTGTTCTCGAGGTTCAGTTGTGGCGAATAGAGTTACTATGTTGCTTCATTTTCTTTCTCCTAAGTAGTTTGTGCCAAAAAGATATAGAATTCCTCAACTTTTCAACAAGTCTACGAAGTGAGGTTCTATTTGTCAATGGTATCTCTTTAATTCTTTCCGAATCAATTTCCACTGGTTGTGGCCCTTTTCTAAGTGATATTCTAGAAGGATCTCATCCTACCTTCAAGATTTTATAGACCGATTAAAAAAAATAGAGAATGTAACAGCTACTTTTTTACCAACATAGGATCTTTTAGAACCTTTTCAAATTCAGACATAACAACATTTCTAATTTTCATTTTCATTTTTTCACTCAAATGCTTCCTTTTATTACCTTTCTTTATTGATGGATTTATCATTTTTTCAAAGTCATAAAAGCATTGGAGGATAATTTAAATCAAAATGAAATGAGGCGAACTAGCTTCACAAATCTCCTCTCACGAACTCTATGTTGGTTTTAATAAAGAATAAAATTAATTGGAAGCTATCATTTATTTTCCCTCTTATTTTTAATTTTTTCACCAATTCCTTTGAGATTATACTATCTGTTTTGAGATGAAGAGAAATGTGGTGGATAGTTTTTGGGTGATAGGATTGGAAAGTAAAATATTATTTTATAATATTAGTCAAATCATGTGTGAAGTGAGTATTTTTTATTATGGAATGTAATGATTAGATAGAAAATGATATTTTAAAGTAAAAAACAAATAAAAGTGAATTTCCTTAATTACGTGCATAAAAAAAATCTTTCCTATTTACTGAGAATAGATGGAGTACATTTTAACTTTTTTTTTTTAAATAGAATGGGTCTAAAATAGAAAAAAAAAAGTTTTAGGGAAATGGATTCAACAATTAGCAAAATAGTTTGATTGTCTAAAATAATGTCAAAAGTGATAACTTAGAAAAAAAACGGACACTTTATTAATTTATTTAAAATAAAAAAAAACTTTTGGTTAATTTTTTTTTTAAAAAAAAACTACACATAAAAAAACAAGACATATATTGTATACTTTTTGTATAATTGTGTATTGCTTTTTTACAAGCATAAAAAAAATTCAGATTTATTATATAGTTTTTGTATTATTATAATATTGCTATTGTGCACCTATTATATTATTTTACAGTTATTGTATAACTATTGTATAAATTTTATACAAATATTCACAGTATTCACTTTTTTTATTTTTTAGTAATAATGGCTGAAAATGTCATTTTTTCTTTTTAATTTTTTCATGTGTTCATTTTAAAAATAAAAAATAATCAGACTGCATTTATATATATTTTTAAAAAATAGTACTTTTTCTTAAAAAAAAATACATTAACTCATATAAAATTCAAATTTAATCACACCTTCATCCATATATTTATTCCAAACTAGTTTTTCTAAGCTTGAAAATTAAGCGAAGAATAAGCAAACCACAAAAGAATGGAGATAAACAAATTATAATATAAAAATGAGCATCTTAAACGTGTTGTAAACGAATTGTAAACATGAGGCAGTTGTAAAAAGAAAATAAGAAATAGATGTGTTATAAACAGGTTATAAACATAGTTTAAGCAAAAACGAAATAAGTTAACATTAATTTGATTAAATCTAAACGGAGTCGTAAAATATGAGAAAAACTTATGAAAGTAATATTTCGAATTCGTTATTGAGGAAAAAGTGAAAATATTTAAATATTATAGAAAATGAATTATTAAATAATCAACAGTAACATAAATAATTAGATTTTGATAGCTGAAAGACAGTATGAAATAATAATTTTTATCATGAATAATCAAGACTTGGATTTTGAAAAAAAATTATAGATTTTGCCGTTTTGTAAAATACTAAATATAGTAATAACGTCGTCAATGACTACAAAGAAAAGAGGGAAAATTAGTTATGATAAAATAATAATTTCAAAATGTAATTAACCCGAAAATAAAGATTAGAAGCAGAGTTTGATATATTATTATTATTATTATTATTATTATTATTATTATTATTATTAAAAAGAAAGGAGAAAGGCAATAGTAAATATAGAATATAAATATAAAAATAGTACAATACTCAAAGCGAATAAATAAAATCGAAATACAAATGAATGAATTGAAATGAAATAATAGTATAAAGGAAGAATTTAAAAGAAATTTCTAGAATTGGAAAAGAAAATATAGTAACCGACTTAATTGGAGTAGTATATATATAAAGGGACTAAAAAGGAAGAATGCTGGGAGAGGAGTTCAGAAAACATTAAAAGAAAATCAAAAATCAAAATTTAGGGAGGATCACCTCAAGGAAAATCCAGCCCTATCACCCCCGTCTGATCCCCATTACCACTATCAAAGCCTTGAATTGACTAGTTTCGTTTTGATAGTCAGGTTAGGCACAAGAAATACCAGACACGAATGTAAAATATTTATTTTCTGATCAGATCAGAAAATAAAGTGATGGGTCAACGTGATCTTTAATTGAAATTTACGCTACTTTCCGGTGACCGAAGCGCCGGAATAAGGCGATCATCGAATGACACGAGATTAAGAGGAATAGTTTGCTAATTTTGATGGATGGAATAGGATGTTTGATCTTGGTTATAAAAGAGGTCTGGTAAACTAAGTTGCTAATTCTGTTTGGCCCTAAACTTGCCTTTTGTTTACAAAAAGGCTCAGAAACTTTAGATAAGACCCTGAACTTATATTTTCTTTTTACTTATGACCTTCAGATTAAATTTCAATATGAAATTGAAATTATTTTAGAAAAATAATTAACTAAGCTATTATTTAAACATAAGGACATTTAAATTGGGATTAATATGTTATAGATGTAACACGAATGTTTATTTGCATTAAAATAAATATTTAATTAGAATTTTAGTAATTTTACGGAGAAATTTATTTATATGGTACATAATAAATGGTTATAAAAATTATATTAGTATGCCTAAATATATAAAAAGGATAATATGTTAAAGTAATATTGACTATATACAATTCTATTAGCAAGAGAACTAAAGGATAATATAGTGTATTATTAATGGGGAAATTAATTTATATATATTGAGCTAGTTTGTATAATTACTTAAGATAGTAAATTAATTAAAGGAGAAAATTAATTGAATAATTGCAACCAAGCTAAAAATAACTAAATTAAAATAAAGTTTGGAATCAAACTAAAAGATAATTAGATAAATGATTAATAAGAGAGATTGAACCAAATTTTAAAGAATTTAAAAAATAATTAAAGAGTAAAATTATTTAAATGGGTAAATTAGTGATTGATCGAATAAGTTAGAAATATAAAAATAAAATAATAATAAAAAGGTTAAAGTGAAGGAATGAAACGTGATAGAAATAAAAAGTCAGAATTTAAAACAAATGTTTAAGTAAATAAATATTTAAAATATAATTATTTAAGAAACAATTTAGTATACTTTAATTATGAAATTGGTAGATAATTGCGTTAGGGAAATAATAATAATATGAACGATTGAATTGCAAAAACCAAATGAAAAGAATTGCTATAAAAATTGGTAGATAATGGTAGAATAATAAGAATTATTGGTGATTAATATTAATACAAGTTAATTAGAGAAAATAATAATAGTAGTAAGAAGTTAATAAGAATACGTGGAAATAAGTAATATATTGATTAAATTGAAAATAAAAGAAATTTTAGAATAGTTAACAAGCAAAAATGCTGTGGATTAACGATGGAATTAGATAGCAACCGAGAAAAATAACTACACAATGACGTGTGGAGTGGACACCAGAAACCAAACTAAATAACATATCAGATTTGGTACTTTACTCTTATTTATCTATTATAAACTTGCTGTATATGTGATTAAGAACCGAATTGAATCCGAATAGTGATAGATTCGGTTCGAGTTCGTCTAGATATTCATAGTGTTCGATTTCGAATTCAACTCGAACATCAATTAAAAGTTCGAATTCGATTGGGAACTATTCAAGAATATTCGCAACAGTTTATTATTCATTTATAATATTCGATTTAAATATTCGATTGATAGTTCGTTTATCGAAAAATTGCTGCAAATAAATTATTTTAAACATTACAACCCAACTATTTTAACATATTAAATTTAAAATTACAAGTTCACAACAATAATTTACATTAATTTAATAGTTAATCCACAATAACCACTTAATTTATCTTCTTCAAATATCTAAAAAATATTAAATTCAAATTAATTAAATTAGACTAAAAGAGTGAAAAGTATAATTTCAAATATTACACATACACAATTCAAATTAATTAGATTAGACTAAAAAAATTATGAAAATTATAATGTTAAACATTAAACTTATTATATGCTTATGCTTTTCGTGAAATTAAAAAATTAGGAAAATATATTAAAACATCATGAACTCATTGTTTCATATGGAGTGCCAACCTTATTGTTGTATATTCAATAGAGTGTCATTAGCATATGTGATCATTGTCTTTTTGCAATCATACTAGCATCATTGGGCATCAAAACTACATACCAAAGAGATTAATTAGCCATAATTTAACCAATTTCAAGTGGTAAAACGCACCAAAGTGTTCTGGTATTTATGCACTCATTTAATTCGGGAAATGGTGAATTAGCATCTCATTACCGAACCCTGAGATAAGTACTCTCACCTTCGCATCAATTACTAATTTGATAAAAATTCATGCGAAGTACAATTTATATCAAAGTGGGAG
Source organism: Croton setiger (assembly GCA_948099555.1). Classification (NCBI taxonomy): domain Eukaryota; kingdom Viridiplantae; phylum Streptophyta; class Magnoliopsida; order Malpighiales; family Euphorbiaceae; genus Croton; species Croton setiger. Next base: position 7,184 of record CANUEY010055285.1, on the reverse strand, counting down.
CAAACTGTTGACGCTTGATTTTTCATTCTCGAAAAACGTTCAATAAGGACAAAATCCAAGACAAAATCCAAGCTCTATAAGATTTTCAGGTTTCTAGTCGGATTGAGTTCTTCACTGAACGAGAGTTTTTTTTTATAAATTTTTTAAGTTTTTTCTCAAAATTAAATTTCAAAATCAAATCCTGACTTTTTTATAATTTTCTCCGATTTCAATATTTGCGTTGTGCGTAGAATTGTTTTTAAATTAAATAAATTTTAATTAAATAATTTATAATTGAACCAGACCTATTTTCTTGAATCAAATTAATTTATAATTGAACCAAACTAATTTAAATCAAATTAGTCCGGTTTGATTCAGAAACATACCCTTTTAAATAAAAAACGATGCATTTCATATTTTTCTTTCATCCTAAATGCCATCATTTTGGGCTTTGGCTTCCTTCTTTAAAAAAGAAACGAAAATTGAAATCGAAAAAGGAATGAAATTGAAGAAGCAGACAGAAAAGTGAAGCAAAAGAGAGAGAAAATGAAAAACGAAAGAAAGCTACGAAGAGAGATGTGGGTTCTTGACAAAACCAGGGATCAAGAGGTGGATGGGTACCAACGAGGCAGCTCCTTCATCATTTTTTGTAACTGAAGGGAAAGAAGAGAGACGGAGGTGAGGGAGACATCCCTCGATTGGCAGTAGGAAGAATCAGAGAAAGGCACGTGTTTTGGGGGATAAAAGCAGAAGCAGGATGAAGAGAAAAAGGGAGGTAAGGCTTCAATTCAAAAAATTAGGGGAGACGTACGGGAAATTGGAATTTCTAGGGTTTTTAAAAATTTCTTTTTTCCTCTTCTGTAAAAAACATAAGTAAAAACCCTCTACAATTGATTCAAAATTAGGAAGAAGTTTCAATTAAATTTTCTATAAATGTTTTTTTTTTTAAAATTTTTGTGAGGAACTCTACTCTGTAAAGAAACATTGGAAATCCATTGTTATAAGTTTGGTTTGAAGCCTGAGGGTTGGCTATCTTAATTACATTTTATATTATATACAAAACCACCTTGCCCAAGTTCCTCAAATATTGAATCATATGGTACGTGAATCCATTTTTTTTTTCAAACTTTAACCTTTCCATTATATAAAGTTCTAGAAATTGCTAAAAGATTTTTATTTTCTTGTCTAAGCGAAGATAAAATTTTATGGGATAAAATACCTGATTTAGTCATTTTCTCAACATTTGTGAGTTCTTGTTTACCCAAACGATGTCTAAACATATGTTTAGAAGATTTATGGTTATGTGAGTTATTTTTCACTTCAATATTCCAAAAGCAGTCTTTTTTTTTTTTCTTTAATTTCAAAAAGGAAGTTATCAGTCAACTTGATGTTTTTTTTTTTCCAAAACTCAATTGTACTCCTCCCAAATCACAACCAATACAAACATATTTATCTTTCTATAACTTTTAATAGAAAGCTCTTCACATGTTTGAAACTCATGCTCATATCCTTAATATGTAATTGATTGATATATATCAAATATCTAATTATTTTTTAGAATAATATCTAATTATTTTTTAGAATAATATTTTACCACAAATATATTAATTTTTTTTTTAAAAAAAAAGTAAAATATTAGTGTATAGTAAAATATATATATATATTTTTTCCAACTGAATTAATATCAACAGACTTAATAATTAAGTAAAAGAAAAATTACATAGCAAAAAATAAGGTTTTAAAGTAAACAATCTTTACAATTTTAGTTCCCTCCACTAAATTATATAGTTATATAAGATTTTGAACATTATTCTTTAAAACAGTACATTTAATAGAGGAATAAAAGTCATGAGAAACAAGAACTTCCGAATAAAAAAGGTGGCGCTATTTACGGAGCATAAATTTATAATGCTAGAGTGACCAAATTGCCCTTCTAATTTTTTATTTTATTTTCTTGATTCCATGAGTAAATGTTTATATTTATTAATGATTATTTAGATTTTAGAGATTTGAGTTTGTTGAAAAGGAATAACCATCTCTCTAGCAGACATTTCAAGTGGGAGAAGGTAAAGCCTTCATATTGCTTCACTTCCTTGTCGCTTGTATTGCATTATGTGATTTATTTTGTTTAATAAAAGAAAAACAAATTTAAAAACAAGGATCAGTAAATCAAAAATAGCATATTTGTGAAGTGATTAAATTTCCTCTAAATTTTTCTCTGAATATAATAATTTATATGTAAAGATTTTTTTATTCATATTCAACAAATGAAATTCAAAATTTAGAAAATATTGATTCATATTTAAAAAAACAAATTTAAAATATTAGTAGAACATTTTTTAAATGTTTTTCCTCATTTTATCTTTTATAACTAGTTCAGAAGAAGAATATTAATATTCATAGATCTCATATTTTATTATTTGACTCTAAATATTTGATTAATAATAAAGAATCAAATTATTCTAAAGATAATTCAAATATAAAAATTAAAAACTCAGTGTAAAATTAATTCAAAGTAAATTTCGGTTAAAAAGAATCACGAAATTTGTATTATATTAATTTTACAGCTGATTACATTTTTTTTAAAAAAAATATATATATATATATATTTTGAATTAGGTGTTACTGTTAGGTAAATCAATGAATGGAATATTTTTTTGTACCCACAAAAGTGAGTTCCGTCTTGCCTTTGTTTCTCCATTGACTTGTTACTCTCTCTCCATCTCCACCGACAACTCTAACAACCACAAAAATGGATCAAACTTCCTCAAAGCCTAAACAGATCTTCATCTTGTCCGGACAGAGCAACATGTCAGGCCGCGGCGGCGTAATTAGACTTCCGCATCATCATCTTAAATCCTGGGACGGCGTGGTGCCACCGGAATGTCATCCACAACCAGACATCCTCCGATTAACCGCCGATCTGCAGTGGGTTAAAGCCCAAGAGCCGATCCACGCCGACATCGACACAAAAAAAGTTTGTGGGGTGGGACCGGGGATGTCATTTGCAAATAGTTTGATGAAATGGATGAGATTGAGAGGAGAGGTGTTGGGGCTGGTGCCGTGTGCGGTGGGCGGAACGGCGATCAAAGAGTGGGCGAAAGGAGAGGAATTATATGAGAATATGGTGAAGAGAGCGAAGGAGAGTGTGAAGGATAATGGAGGTGAGATTAAAGGAATGTTGTGGTACCAAGGAGAGAGTGACACCTACAGTGAGGATGATGCTGATGCGTATAAGAAGAACATGGAGAAGCTAATTCAGAATTTGAGGGAGGATCTTGATTTGCCTTCACTTCCAATTATACAGGTAATGAGTAATTAACTTAATTAAGCATTAATTAATGTATTAAAACGAAAATTGATAGTAATTAGGTAATAAAATGCAGGTCGCAATAATATCAGGAGAAAAGAAGCATTTAGAGAAGGTAAGAGAAGCACAACTAGGGATGAAAGTGGAAAATGTGGTATGTGTGGATGCTAAGGGACTGCAACTTTCGGAGGATCATCTTCACCTAACCACTTCATCTCAAGTCATTTTAGGCCAAATGCTTTCTGATGCTTACCTTAACCATTTTGCCACATTAGAACAAGAACAGTACAAGCCCTCTACCAGCTAACAACCGTCCTTTTCTCTCGTATGTGGCTGTTCGATAGGTGTTCTAATTTTTATTTTTCATTTAGACCGTCACATTTTCTTCAGATTCTGAATTGAATTGGCGATTTTCCTTTTTTAGTTCTCTCTATTCCTAAATTCTTCTTAGGTATACAGAGAAAAGTAGCTAACATAACGCAGCAAGGCATAGTTATTGAAATCACATTTGTTTGGTTTTTAACTTGGCAGTTTAAATCTGATAACAAAAAAAAAAAAAAAAGGCTGTTTAAAATATATAAAACGTTTGAATATCGTGATTATTTTTTGGATTAGTTTGATATTAACGTCGTTATCATAGTAAAAAAAAAAAAAGTTAACCAAAACTAAAATATGGTCCTTGGTGCCTTTCGATCATGAACAAATGAACAAAAGTTTCTTCTCTAATTAGTACTATGATCTATATTTTAGTTGGTGTTTAAGTAAAGAATATTCTTTACTGTATAGTTCCATTAATGATTTTTTTTATATTAATAAGGATAATTACAGTAGATGTCACAAAAACAAAATTTGATTTAAGTAGAAATTACTTTTAAACTTTTGTTAATATTATAGTACTTTTTAAGACTTTTTTTACAAATATACTCTTTTTAATTATAAATTTTTCCCTAGATCATTTACTTGGAAATGAATTTGTTTTCTTTTATTTGTTAAGTATCTCATGATTAAGCACCGCTGTCGGCATCACTGGCCGCCGATAAATAAATTTATTTTTTTTATTTTTTTTGGTGAGTTTCGTAGAAAGACGGATTAAAGTATCAAACTGTGTCTTGTGGCCACTGATTATCTCTGTTGAAAATTTTATTAATTGTGTCAGATTTGTTGCTTTAAGATTTATTGTGCATGTAAAATTTTATCTCCTTATGCCCTTTTTCTATTGATGAAAATCAATCTTCCAAAGAAAATACTCCTTCTTCCGTTCATGGAAAATAGAAAAAATTTCATTTTGGGTGTTCATAGAAAGTAAAAAAAGACTTATAGACATGATAGATGGGTCAAATTGTTCACCTACATTTCGGATTTGAGGTCGGTCTGAGTTTGATCTGAATCCAGCTCGTGACAGGGCTAAAATGAAATACTAGTAGTAGTAGTATTTTGTTTGGATAGTACTATTTCATTTAATCTATAAACTTTTAGAATAAAGCCACCAACTCATATGCATATACATAGATTACAAAGCAAAATAGAAATTGAGTTGTGAAATCAAAACAAAACTTGAAAAGTTTAATCACTCACTCCAACCAAGATTCCAGTATTGGGTCCCATTAGTCCACTACAAGGGACACTCTTGAGTCTTAAAAACGTAATATTTGAATGGTAACCAACCAAGGGTAGCAGTGTCCATTCTTCAATTCTTTATAAATGTCGAAATCGAATTTAATAGAAAAAATGATTGTCCAAAATATATTCTGTTAATTTAATATAAAACAAATTCATTTTTTTGTTAATGCAAAGTGAATGATAGAAAAGGTGATTTCTTTTTTCACATTAATCTTATTAAGTTTAAACATTATATTTTTCTTTTTTTTAAATATAACTTTTGGCAACAACTGGTCAAAACTTTATACAATTAATTAAGTTAATGGAAACCACAATGGCACAGAAAAGTAGGTGTGGATTTAGAATTCCTACCGTTATGCTAAGACTTAATCTAACTATAAATATAATATTTCACATATATGTGATTTTCGATATTCAATAATTGGTGTTGTATCAACAAACAAACTTTTAAAGAAAGCAAATGAAATCATTTCATTCCTTTAAACCATCATAACACACAAACCATTCAATATTATCTCTTAAGCTATCATAACACGTCTAGCTCATTAAAAAATAGATGCTATTAGATAGGAACTGACAAAAAAAAAAGCAAATAATGTTAAAAGACAATGTTATTGGAAAAGGAAGTAAAAGAAATAACGCTAAAGAAAAGATTGAAGACACGACGATCCAAATAGAGCAAGGAATAGACTCGTAATTAATGACAATGAAATAGATATACGGAAAAATCAATGATGTACAGTTTCAACCCGATTAATCCTAAAAACATATTTCTGAATTCAGATTTAGACACTATTAAGAATCTCCGACACTTATTTTTAAGTTTTCACATAAATGTCTTTGAATTTTGGGAAAATTTCATTTAGGCCCCATTGAGGTCCTTGTTTTACCTTACTGTCTTTTTTTCTTAATAACTATTTATGTATAACTCCAAATTTAATAATTTTTGTTTTAAATGAAACTAAACATCTAGCACTACATTGTGATAAAATTTTAAAATTTTCTAAGCTGTATGAAATATTTTCTGACACTTTCCATCTGACCCTTTTATACTATCTAGGGAAGCTTGCATACTGTCTAGTAATTCAATCCTAACTCTGTCCATAAGACTCTAATTTGAATGATTCCAACTCCTAAATTTGACTAAGAGATAAAAGGAACAACTTTAATATTTTGTAGTTCACAAAATAAGTCATTTAAAAGTTTGAAATCTGAGTTAAACATGGAACTTTCCTATGAATAGGTTTTACTTAAGCATGTGTAACTCTATCTTTTTAGAATTATTAAAACTAACTTTGGGAGATATTCTAGATATACAAAATTAGTTGAATGGTGTATCCTTCTAATTACATAATATCTATCTCTTATCATTAACTCTGGGTACTTATATTTTCATTTCTTTTTAAGAACTTAGTTATATTTATGTGTCTCTCTTATATACTAAAAATTAGGATATGACGGAGAATTTGGAGACTGTGAAGACAAAGTCTGAATTTTTGTCAAAGGTTGCACTTAGTGGATAAAGATTTTAGAAATTGAACTCAATGTGTGTCTAAACCGAGCTCACAACACCTATGTTGGCTGAGTAATAAATGAGATAATAAATATATTATTCAATATTATTAATTGGAAAACTCCATATTTATATGTACATTAATGGGGGCCTAGATCAAAAACCAGGATCATTTATCAAAAGAATAAGGAAATTTAAAATGTGGACATGGGATAAATCTTTCGCAAGTCCACCTTGCTAAAGTTCAAGTTTCGCCAGATGAGAAAGCGTAACAAAGTTACTTTCGCAATCCCATATCGCGAAAGTAACTTAATGAAGCCCGGTTAATAAAGGTTTATGTTTTAGATTAAGCAAAGAAGCAAGGAGACATAGCCACGTGTGAGATTAAGACTTACGCGGGTTGATAATGCGAAACTAGGGGCAGTAAAGAACACGTGGCAACTGTCGGCTGGGTTGAGGCAGACACGTAGACACGCGTGTCCGTCTTACGAAAGTAAGGACTTTCGCGTCTCCGTCTCGCGAAAGTTGAGGTGACTAGTGGAGCCGGGACACGTGGAAAGCGCAGGCTGTTGTCACTATCTTATTGGGCCACGTCACTTTCGCAACGTGGACTTGCGAAAAGTGTGTGTTTTAATTTAAGAATTGGATTTGATGAACTGAAATTGTTTGCTTTTTCATTCTATGTACAACCGATTTTATACTATACATTTTCAATCTTTGCTAATGAATGCATATCAAATCCTAGTTATTATGTTTGATTTG